>JANIJG010010131.1:12277-23995 GCA_024611175.1 Megaceryle torquata | reverse complement strand
CAGCCCTGGACAACCCTGCAGGAGGGGAAGAAATTGTTCCTCAGCTCCAACCTAAACCTGCCCTGGGGAAACTTGAGGCCGGTTTCTCTTGTCCTATGGCTTCTTCCTTGAGAGAAGAGCCCAACCCCACCTGGCTCCAAACTCCTTTAGTCTCCTTCTAGTGTTTGATGTACGAGTGGAAACAGCTTGTCTTGTAGAGACTCAGACCTCTCTCTGGTAGATACAAGAGGTTATTTTCTGTTAATATTAAGAGCAGTTATTATTGCACAGGCAAGCACCTTGAAGCCAGATGGGTAATAACTGAGCTCTGCTCCTAGATGAATTTTAACCTCACATAAACACGTGCTGCCTATTTTTTCCTGGCTATGGCCTGCCAGGTTTTCAGTGGACTTCACATTTCCCACAGAATCTTTTGGGCTCATCAAGTCAGTATATTATAACAAAAAAATTATTTCTGCTAGAAAATGCTGATTGTCTGTTCCACCGATGGGACAATTATGAAAGCACTACAGGAATCATGTCAGAAAAGGTCTTGTATCCCAGGTAAAAAACCTTCTGAAAAGACCCACTGAGCCACAGGCTATACAAGAATACAAATTTTTTCCTATCCTGAAAATTTTATAGTGGCTATTTTAACTTAAAACAAATGCATTCCAGAAAATAATGCATTATAGAAAATAATGCATATTTTAGGTGGATAACTGCTGCTAAATGAAAACTCCTAATAGCTAAGTGATGCTAATTTGATATGAAAAACATTTCACTCGTTTAACAAGCAGCCAATAGTAATGCTCTGGTCCTGAAAGCAGCAACAAACTCAAACCCCTAATTTTTTTGTAATGAATAAATACAATCCATAGAAAACACATAGGGTGTATATATAATTAATAAAGAATAGATTATAATTGCATTTAACACCATTTGCATAATTTAAAAGGGGAATAAACTACACGGCTGATTTTTTTATGTCTTTTTAAAGGGCACTAATAAAATATGAAGGAGGTAAGGAGGCTTGGATGAGTAGGAAGCAATGAATAATATCTCAAACATTAAAGCACAATACATTATTCTGTGCACATCAATCGGACCGATCCCTTTTTGCAGGTGTAATGGGAAAAGCAACGTAACATCAGCAGTTTTCCAAAGTAAATAATATGGTAACTCCAGAAGGGATTACGGATTCTGATCAAATATTCAATGTCTTATTTGAATAATTAATAAGCACCCCAGTGCTAGTAAACAGGGTAGAGCCTGCGATGCTTTAAAAAAAGGCTTCTTTTTCTTTCCAATCATACTTGTCATGAGCAAAAGTTTAACCTATCACCTTCTGGCTCTCAGAATTAAAGCCATTCTCAGGGATTTCCCTCCAGAAACTCACGTTATGAGTGAAATTAAGTTCAGTGGCCTCGTTTAGTTTCCTACCATAGCGTTCAATAGCCCATAATGACCCTCATTTCCAAAAATCCAGAGATTTGAGAACCAGCAAAAGTATGATAGCAAGAGTGCTTGGCAAAAACGACCAGAGTAAAATATATTCTGAAAAATCAGATTGGCTCTTTCTCGACCTGTGGCTGCCAAAGGGGAGGGAGACAGGACGGGCTGGAGAACAGCGCAACGGCGTTCACACGCTCAGATTGTGGAGGGATGTGTGAGGGATGGTTATGACAAGAATAATCATATACCTCTGTGTGCATCCAGAGAGGAGGAGGCAGTAAGATGGAAAAGATTCATGGGGGGTTGGAAGGGCCCTCTAGAGATGCTCCGGTGCCACCCCCCTGCTCCATCCAGCAGGGTCACCCAGAGCAGGGGGCCCAGCAGTGCAGGGTCCAGGGGGGGTTGGAATCTCTCCAGAGAAGGAGACTCCACAACCTCTCTGGGCAGCCTGGCACAGGCTCCCACACCCTCACACCAAAGAAGTTTTTCCTCCTGTTCAGATGGAACCTCCTGGGTTCCGATTTGTGCCCCCTGCCCCTTTTCCTGTCTCTGGGCACCACTGACAAGAGTCTGGCCCCATCCTCTTGACCCCCACCCTTTCTATATTGATAAACACTGATCCCTTATCAGTGTTCTCTATTTGCTCAAATTTGACATTGACCACAAACCTTTCCAGAATAAATTGAGATAGTTTTTGCAGTTATTTCAGTTCCTAATGACTGAGTCACAGGTCAGGAAAATGGGGAGCAAAATTCAAACAAGTTCTGCAAGACTGCTGCTGGACCCAAGATGGGAAAAACTCCACCACTTTCTAAAGCAGACTGAAATGTTATTACAGTGGGCTAAGGAAGGCCAAGAGGCACATCCACAAAACTCCATGCAGCAGCTAAAAGGATTCCAGTAATAAGCAGACTCACTCATTAAGGATCAAGGATAACATCAGAGGTGCTCATCACGCTTTACATTACTTCCTGAGTTTCGGTCCACCTATGCTGAAATAGGAAATGAAATATTCTCCTAAATATCTCAACATGGAAAAGACTCCCAGGGCACCTTTGGGACCATGAGAACTGACAATTCACAGCCTTTTTGTAATTGCTGATAGATTTTGTATTTATTCACGTTTGCCTCTAGTGAGTCTGGTAGTCCTGGTGGCAGAGAACAATTGAAATAGCTGCCAGTGCTCCTATGGAACAACCTGCATTCAGCTCATCCATCTAATTGATCAGCTCAAGCATCTATATCTCACGACTTTGGAGTGGACCAACACTTTTCAGACTGGATCAATACCCCCAGTCTCTGTTTTAACAGCTTAGAGGGGTACAAGGGTCATGAAAGTTGCACCTAAAAGCTACCGAGCACCAAAAAGAGCCATATCACGCCATGAGCTGCCCCCACCCCACCGAGAGCAATCCTAAGGGTACCAGAAACATTCTAGTCCATACACCTCTGCAATTTTGTTTTCAAACACAAAACCCCGCAGCCTTTCTAATGAAGCCACGACCTGCCTAAATCTATAATCCACAGTAAGAATAAATTCTAATTAAACCTGCTTAACCAAGCACAAATGAGAAAGCTGTTTCTGCATATCCATGCTTTTTTATTTGAATTGGAGAACGAGGGATTTGGGAAGGGTGGGTGAAGGGAAGAGTGAGATTTAGAAAGTGTTTGATATAGGTTTGAAATCTGTTGAGAATGGGAATTCACAGCTATTAAGGACAGTTTCAGAACTGCCTCAAACTGGCTGACACACCAACAGATATTCAGCCAACTCTCTCTCCTCTGAACCAAAAAAGAAACCCAACCAAATCAACTCCTGTCAACTGCCATCCTGCTAAAACTGTTGACAACTGATGCTTGATGAGCAACAACTGGAGATCTCCCATTCTGCTACGAGACTTAGTAAAGAATTAAAGGGATATTGCAGCCACTTGCAAGTTGTGTCGCTAATAAAGTTGTTTTTTTCCTAGTGAATCTAGTTTCTGCTGTGGGATGACTTTATGTCAATCAATTTGGCGTTGATCTGGAGTACCTGAGCATTTCCACACCAAAACATGCTTCATGGATGTGGCAGCTGCTCATTTTTAATACTCCCTTCTGACCTCCCTAGATAGGATCCCACCAGTGTCGAGGCTCCCAGTGCTGAAGAGGCTGGGATAAACCCAAGCAGGAACAAGGGATATGTGACAGGCTGCTGCAGATCCCATGGCAATCTGAAGAAAGTAGATTTTTCTGAAGACAGTCCTTTGGATAAAGGGGAAACACCTGTCACACATAAAGGACCTCTCTGTCACCATTACTTGTGGTTATCCCTCATTGTGCACGGGAGAGAACACATTTACGTAATAATAGATGCCTGTAATCAGACATCTGCAACTTAATTATTATAGATATTAAAAAAGTATATATATTGAATATGATATTAAACTTTCAACTGGGCATTCATTCATACATTCAGGTGATTGTTCTGAGCCCCATCTAAACAGACAAAACTTCCCCCCCCCAAAAAAGAAAAGACCAAACCAGGAACGATCTCTACAGACAAATATTTCCAACAGTTTTCCACACTTTTCACAGGACCAATTCCCACTCTTTTACTTCTGTTCCTATTTCTGTTCCACTTAAAAGCTCTAAATGTTTTGGTTTTTTTTTTCCTCGTTGTTACAAAACCAGAAAGAGAGACAAAGAGTCACCTGCTCTCCGTTCCGGAGGACGCAGATGTTGTCCTTCGTGTATTTACACTGTCGACTAATGGCCCCATTCCCACCCAATGTTCCAGAATCTTTCTGCTTTCTTTCTAACGTGTGGCTTGTGGGCTAGAAAATAACCCGCTCTGATTGTGGTATTGACTGTCTCAGCTGGTGCTGCAGAATAGCAAATAAAATCAGAGAATGAGGCGTGATAAAAATGTACAGGTTGGAGGTGAGACAGACCAGTTGTAGTCACAAGGTACGTGTGCAGTAAAAGCAGCACCAGCTGGGTCCCACCAGTAGCTGTATCAACAGAACATCAACAAAATACTTAATTTTTCCTACTGTTTTCAAGATGTCAGAACGGGGCCCCAGAAGCACAGGGTTTAAAATGTAACATGGCAGCAAATTTGCCTTCCAGACGGAACCAAAGAGAAAGAAAAACTGTGACAGGAGGACTCGGTTGAGGTGACAGGATTCTAGTCTATAATGGCTTTGCCATTATAATATACATTAGATTTCAGTCTTAGGAAACTATAGAAACTGTATTAGACTTCTATCTAACAGTGGTCTGGAGAAAACAAGACCTCAGGTGGGCACCTATGGGGTAGAAGTATTCCTGCTTGGCTGCAATACTTTCTGCTCCCAAACCCAAGGGTCTGCATTCCTGTTGGTTTTAGAGAGGTTTCTTTCCTATTTCATTCCTTAAACCTGTTTTCTGTTTACCCCAGATCTTTCAGAGGCCTACCAGCACATCTACCTGCATACGTCTGAAGTTCCTCTTCAAGGAATATATTGCTATGAAGACAGGATTTCTTTCATACCCCCAATTATTCTCAACACTCACCTTCAAATCCTCTTTAAATTATCTAATTTTTTTTTTAGAATCACAGAATTATTATGGTTGGAAAGGAGCTCTAGGATCATCAAGTCCAACCTTTATCCCAACATCTCCTGAACCACTAGACCAGAGCCTCCAGTGCCACATCTAGTGGAAGATGTCCCTGCTCTCAGCAGGGGGGTTGGACTAGATGACCTCTAGAGGTCCCTTCCCACCCGGGCATCTCTATGATTTTATGATCTACTCTTTTTTTAAACCCCTCCAGGGATGGTGACTCCATCACCTCCCCGGGCAGCCTGTTCCAGTGTCCAACCACTTTCTCAATAAAGAATTTCTTCCTAATATCCAATCTAAACCTCCCTGATGCAACCTGAGGCCATGTCCTCTCATTTTATCATTAGTCATTTGGGAGAAGAGACCAACACCAGCCTCGCTACAACCTCCACTTAGGTAGTTGCAGAGAGCAACAAGGTCTCCTCTCAGTCTCCTCTTCTGCAGACTAAACCCCAGGTCCCTCAGCCTCTCTTTGTAAGACATGTTTTCCACACCCCTCACCATCCTTGTCCACAATCCCCCATGGTATAACTGAACAGTGACCAGGACCAGACAACCTATTTTAAATCACTTCTACCCATCTAAAACAGGTGCTAAGAAGTGCTAAACCAAAGGGGTCTAACATACTTTAGATAATGTATTTCATGTTCTTGACCTCGATAGGCTGTCTGAGCCTGTATGCTCACAGGTTTAACTCTCTGTTTAACTGCAGTGATTTAGAGATTAATAACAACCCTGCAGAGCTGAGACCATGCAGCATAAAAGGGGTGGAAACAGCCACAGTTTACCCTTGACAGAAGAAAACTTCAGTGCATTAAGGATAGTCCTGGTTTAACAATATTAGGAGGATAAAACAATTTCTTGACCGAAACAGTTAACTGCCACAAAACCTTGAGCAAGGATGTGTTCCAAGAGAGAGACAGCGGGAGGGAAAGGCCTTAAAATGAGAGCTACGTGACAAAACCTTTTTTTTTTTAAACTCCTGTTATTGACACAGTCCAGTTAATGCCAGTGAGAGAGGCTGATCTGAGCGGGATACCCTTTGTAGATCCTGGCTTTTCAAAGGAACCTCTGGGTTTGAGATAATGGAAGTTCAGAACTCCCCGTCACGGACCATAATGTGAAATTGATTTTGCAAGGCTTTATCTACGCAAAATTGCTGTTTTAATTAAAGGTGTGTTTTTAAATCGATTCTGTTAAACCAGTCCAAGCTCCTGTGTGGACACTCCAGAATCGATTTGAAACTGTCTTATGTCAACTAACCTTCATCTGGCAAAGAACCAATTTGCACGGAACAGGCACTGATTTTCACCGATTACAAAACATAGGGGGAAAGAAATCTTATTTAAAATTAAAAGGTTTTGATGAACTACTCTGTTTCTGCCTTCACCAGGGCTCCAGTAGCCTAGTCCAACTGTTTTGGAAAGAGATGAACTCGCTGCTTTGCATCTACGTGTGAACACACACGTCCTCGTGAAAGGGTAAGGTGCAGGGAGTCTAGAATCAAAAGGTGGCAGGTGTAAGGAGAAGTGTAGAGATCTTCCTTTCACAACGAGACTCCTTCACGATCAGCAAAAGCTTTCTCTTGCTGCAGCCCAGGGAAGCAGCTTAAATAGCCCACAATTAGTGTGGGGGTGCATGGGAAATCACACAATCACAGCACGGGTAGGGGTTGGAAGGGACCTCAAATGATCATCAAGTCCAACCCCCTTGACAGAGTAGGATCACCTAGGTCAGGTCGCACAGGAACAGATCCAGGTGGGTTTGGAATCTCTCCAGAGCAGGAGACTCCACAACCTCTCAGGTTCAGGCCAGTCAGTCAGTTCCTGTCAGTCTAAGACATCTGGAACCCAGCCAAAATCTCTCCTTTCTTAAGGGTCTGGCAGGGGACAGAAAGGCTTTTAAGGATCTACTGCAGACTAGCTGTGTAGAAATTTCCCCGAGCCAAAGGCTTTCTGTGTAAGCCCTTCCCATCATCTGCACTCCACCAGGCCAGAAATGAAGGTCTGCACTTGAGTCCGTAGCCTGCAGAAATGCATCCACCTTATTTCCACACCAGGGAGTGAACTTGTTACTGATGGGCCGTGAAGGACACATCTCTATTTGCTCTCATTGCCCCGGCACAGCTAGACACAAAATCAGAAGCTACATCCAGGGCCTGATCCTGCTTTAGGGAACAGAAGCCACCCCAGGCCCAGGGCCAGGCTGGGCTGTGTTTTCCTGCTGATATTCAACCAAAGCCTTTTCAGTGATGAGAGACAAAGTGCCTCGGAAGGAGAACAAAAAGGTGCAAATTTGAAAGTATGGTGTTTCCCCAAGCCCTGTATCTTGGGAGCTAAAGACACCAAGTGTCTCAAGTGAGTAGTCTGAAAAGAGTTGAGTGGTGACTAAGCAGCAGCCTGTCATTTGCTTAAAGATGATTTTTCAAGCTTTATCCTTTGCTTCAGTTATGTTGCTCAAAAATCTCATTCATTAAGCCAACAGAACTTAAAACTACTTAGATAACAGAATGGTGGGTTTTGGAAGGGAGCTCTGGAGACGCTCTGGTGCCACCCCCCTGCTCCATCCAGCAGGGTCACCCAGAGCAGGGGGCCCAGCAGCGCAGGGTCCAGGCGGGGTTGGAATCTCTCCAGAGAAGGAGACTCCACAGCCTCTCTGGGCAGCCCTGGCACAGGCTCCCACACCCTCACACCAAAAAACTTTCTCCTCCTGCTCAGATGGAACCTTCTGAGTTCCACTTTGTGCCTTTTGCCCCTTGTATTGTCACTGGGCACCACAGACAAGAATCTGGTCCCATGTTTTAGACCCCCGCTCTTTAGATATTGACAAGCATCGATAAGATCCCTAAAACAGCGATAGGATCCCTTAGATGTGCTTAGATTGTGAACTATATCCCTAATTATTGAGAACCGTGTCCCTAATTAATAAGGTTTGGTTTAAGGCACTTGAAACTACGCAAGACAGTAAATGCTCTGTATCCCTCAGCTCCTCTGAAGTGCTCCTAATGGGTAACGTGCTACTTTACTTTCTGTTCGCTTCAACAGATTTATTTTCAGAGTGAATCCTGTGTGAATTTCTCCTGAATCCAACTCTTTCCCTGGTGAGACTATATAATCCTGCTGTCTTGTTAGAGCTAAAATCATCTAGGGGACTTCATTCAAAACAAATCCCCTGCCAAAACTCTTTCCTCCTTTATGTTTGGACAGTTATCCTTCTGATAATTTTTAAGGGAAAAATTCTTTCACTGTCTAGTTCAACCTTGTAAAGAGGATGGTATCAATCTGACAGCAGCATAAACAAAGAGATTCTGTCTTGGCACTGCTGGAATATATTGGGGGCAATTTTTCATTGCACATGGAAGAAAAGCAGCAATGCTGCAGGAGCTCAGTGGAAAAAAACCCAACAAATCCTCAAAGATGCAGTTAGTTACAGTTCACTCTGGTTAGAAACAATTTCCATATTTAAAGAAGACTTTTTCAGGCACAGCTATGGAATTTGAAGCCCCCCTTCCCCTGCCACTGTTAATAAAGCACACCCTAAAGTGTCACCTCTACCAGCATTAGTCATGACAACGCTGCCTGGGAGGGGATGCCATTCATCAGCTTGGTAAGCTCAAAATTAAGTGATTTTCCTGGAAACTGTTTCTCAGCAGCATCACTTGATCCGCTGCAGTTAAAACACCATGTCATTGGTGGCATTAGAAATTCCATTTTACACTCTTCTTCTTTTTTTTTTTTTTTTTTTTTTTCTTAAATAAATTAATTGTAGCTTTCCCGTAGGCTTAATGCTGGTACAAAAGGTTTTGGCTGATGAGCAAATCTTTTCCAAAGACAAGAATTTTCAATTCTATCATTTCTAAATAACAACCGCGTAAAGAAAACTCAGAGGAACAAACTCGTTTAAGTCAACTACACAAATGAAAGTTGACAACTGATTAGCTCCTTCTGGGAACAAACTGTTTCTTACATTTTAGGGGAAAAAAACCAAATAAATAAATGTCATCAGTGATTTTTGAAGTCTCATACTACAAATAGCAGTTTAAGTTGAAGAGAAGACTGAGAGGGGATCTAATTAATGTGTATAAATATACATGGGCTGGGTGTCAAAAAGAAATGGGCAACTTCTTTTCACTTGTGCCCTGTGATAGGACGAGGGGCAATGGATAGAAGGTCGAGCACAGGAAGTTCCACCTCAACATGAGGAAGAACTTCTTTACTGTGAGGGTTACAGAGCATGGAAGAGAGCCCCCAGAGAGGTTGTGGAGTCTCCTCTGGAGACTTCCAAGACCTGTCTGGATGTGTTCTTTTGTAACCTGCTTTAGATTCTGTGGTCCTGCTCTGACAGGGGGGTTGGACTCCATGATCCTCAGAGGTCCCTTCCAACCCCTACCATTCTATGATTGGTTCTGTGATTAAAAAATTACCTATTTAAGCCACGGTTACAACCTGGAGTCAGTGTGACAAAGAGCAATGTTCAACCCCCCACCCTCTGTGGTAAAAGGAAGAAGCACCCGCCCTTGTGAAAGCTCAGCCATGTTCTGGTGATTGTATGTGTCACCCTAAGGACTTGCAACAGTGAACACCTAAGCTCCTACCTTTAAAACTTCAGCACAGTACGTTGAGCCTCTAGGGCAGGACACACTTGTGTGTGCCCAGAAGAGAAATTGTTATTTCTATTGCAGGGTAGAAGGAATTTAAATTATTTTTGCTGGTTGTCCTCCTCCCTTCTCTTTCTGTCACATGGAAGAATGAGAAGAGATTTGGGGTTTTTTTGCTGACTCCTTTGTTCAACATACTTGTTAATGACCTGGATGAAGGGACAGAGTGGCTGACACACCGGAAGGTTGTGATGCCGTTCAGCAAGGCTGAAGAGGAACCTCATGAAGTATAACAAGGGGGAGTGTAGGGTCCTGCCCCTGGGGAGAAATAACCCCCTGCACCAGTACAGGGGAGGAGTGACCTGATGGGAAGCATCTCTGGGGTGAAGGACCTGGGAGTGCTGGGGGACAAGTTCACCATGAGCCAGCAGCAGGTCCTCATGGCCAAGAAGGCCAGTGGTGTCCTGGGGTGCATGAAAAAGAGTGTGGGCAGTAGATCAAGGGAGGTTCTTCTCCCCCTCTACTTTGCCCTAGCGAAGCTACCTCTGGAATACTGTGTCCAGTTCTGGGCTCCCCAGTTCAAGAGGGACAGGGAAATACCAGAGAGAGTCCAGTGGAGGCTACGAAAATGCTAAGGGGCTGGAGCATCTCTGTGGCCAGGAAAAGCTGAGAGCCCTGGGGCTGTTCAGCTGGAGAAGAGCAGCCTGGGAGCTGAGCAATGCTGAGCAAGAGCTAAAGGGCCCCTGGGGATCAAGGTTATAGTTCCCAGGAAAAGGAAATTTAGGACTGTGCACTGGGCTGGAGACACAGTGCAATGGGAACAGGTTCCTCAGCTAGACAAATGGACAATACCACCACGAGCAGCAGGTACAGCAGGTTCAGTCATGCACAGCCTACTCCTGGAAATGGAGGCAGATAGGTTGCTGGGGTCATTATTTGCCTCCTAGACCACAGGGCAGGGGAACATTTTATTTTTTTTGGAATCTAATCCCCCCAGGCTGGATTTCAGTCCATATCACGTATTAAAAGTTAACAGTATTTCAGAAGCAACAGCTTCAAGTCTGCCTACAGATCAGAATCCAGAAGTCCTTACACAGTGCTTCTTCCCACCTGATCAATCAAAATATCTCAACAATTCCCATGCTCTCCTACAGCAATTTTGATAATTCAGAGTCAAACCCTGTGGATCAATCTTACAAGCTTTTCCTCTGTGAAAATATTTATGCTACTTGTTTTTTGGGTTCAAATCCATTAAACTGTAATCCTGTGGAAAACTGCCTGTTGTGGACAGCTTCTCAACCCAGATGAGTGTTCCTTCAGGTGACAATCACTCCTAAGAATGCACTCCTTAAAATCTGAGCTAAAAAGCAGAGAAAAATGGACCGAGTACATTCATTTTTACACCTTAAATACAGTACTGGACCTCAGAAGATATTAAAGGGTCTCAAATCCTCCCTCATGTCAACAAGGGTTCCTTGTCTAATAAGTCTTCATTCAAATACATGATTGGGATGAGGAGTGGTGTGATCTTGAGTCCCCTCAGCAAAACAAAGCTTTTAAAGTCAAGCACAGTACTACCCTTCTTCATTTTGGCCATGTGAGCAAGTTTGGTTGGTTTTTACCTTTTTCACTTAGCAAACTGACTCTTCTCACAAGGAAGATGGGATTCACAGTGCCACGTGCTTCCTTCCTGTAGGACTTGCCAGGATGCCTAACATCTTTGTTAGCAACAAGGACAGTGGGATCAAGGCATGCTCGGCAAGTCTGCAGATGACAGCAAGCTGAATGGTGTGGTTGACATGCCTGAGGGATGGGGTGTCATCCAGAGGGACCTGGACAGGCTTGATAAGTGGGACTGTGTGAACCTCATGAGGTTCAGCAAGGCCGAGGGTCAGGGTCCTGTCCCTGGGTTGAGGCAACCCCCATTACCAGCCCAGGCTGGGGTGAAGTGATTGAGAGCAGCCCTGGGGAGAAAAATTGGGAGCATCGATTGAGAAGTTCAACGTGACCCAGAAATGTGCACTTGCAGCACAGCAGCCACTGGCACCCTGGGCTGCACCCCCAGCAGCATGGGCAGCAGGGGAGGGGGGGATCCTGCCCCT
>JANIJG010010129.1:0-22420 GCA_024611175.1 Megaceryle torquata | reverse complement strand
AACAACCCCGGACTAAGCGAAACCAAGGAAAAGAAAAAAGAAAATAAAAAAAAAAAAAAAAATTAAAAAAAAAAAAAAAAAAAAAAAAATTAAATAATGCCTGCTATTTCAGCAGGCCAGCACTATTCCCTCCAGGATCACAAAAACAGTGTTTTGCCCTGGTAAATATATCCTGATCACAGACAGAAATAAAGTGCACCATTATCTAATATCTTTTTCCACTGTGATACTCCAGATTAAAAAAACAAACAAACAAAAAAACCAAAACCAAAACAAAAAACTAATCCCCCCAAAAACCCACAAAAAATCTCTTTTTAACGAATTCAAGCACATATTGGAAACTCTCCTTGCATGTTTCCTACTCTTTAAATTGCCTATAAATAAAACAAGACTTTTCTAAAATGGACTGCAACCTAGAGTAAGAGATTTGTTACCTGAAACAAGTTAACAAAATAAATATTCACGTGTCCCCTTCTCGTGTAGTTACCATAGACAAAGTCTGTTCATAAAAGCTCTGTTTTCCAGGTCATGACCTCAAAACAGGTGTTTGGAAGATTTAATTTGCTTGAAAGTGAACTACTTGAAATAGAACTGAGATGCTTCTTCACTTTGGAAGAAGGGGCGAGCATCTCAAGATGCATACAGGGATCTCATTAGGTCATGCAGAGGAAAAATTAGAAAGGCAAAAGCCCAGCTGGAGCTCAATCTGGACACTGTTATAAGGAACAGCAACAAAAAAATGTTTTTACAAATACATTAAGAATAAAAAGAGAGGCAAGGAGGATCTCCATCCTTTACTCAATGCAGGGGCGGGGGAACATTACAACCAAGGATGAGGAAAAGGCTGAGATACTTAATGACGCCTTTTCCTCCTTAGTCACACCAGCTACCCCCAGGGTATTTAGCCTCCTGAGCTGGAAGATAAGGACAGAGAGCAGAACAACCCCCCCATGATCCAGGACGAAGCAGTTAATGACCTTCTATGCCACCTGGACATTCACAAGTCCATGGGGCTGGATGGCATCCACCTGAAGGTATTGAGGGAGCTGGCACAGGAGCTTTGCCAAGCCTCTCTCCATCATTTATCAACAGCCTTGGCTAACAGGGGACATCCCAGGTGACTGGAGGCTTATCAGTGTGACACCCATCTACAAGAAGGGCCAGAAGGAGGATCTGGGGAGCTACAGGCCTATCAGCCTGACCTCAGTACCCAGAAAAATTATGGAGCAGTTCATCTTGAGTGAGCTCCCATGGCAAGTGAAGGACAGCCAGGGGATCAGGCCCAGCCAGCATGGGTTCAAGAAAGGCAGGTCCTGCTTGACCAACCTAATCTCATTCCATGACCAGGTGACCCACCTAGTGGAGGAGGGGAAGGCTGTGGACATGTCTACCTGGACTTTGGTAAGGCCTTTGACACTGTCAAAGGCATTCACCTAAAGCAGCTGGCTGCTCATGGCATAGACAGCTGGACTCTTCTCTGGGTTAAAAACTGGCCAGCCAGGCTCAGAGAGTTGGTGAATGGAGTTAAATCCAGTTGGTAGCTGGACATCAATGGTGTCCCCAGGACTCAGTTTTGGGGCCAGTCTTGTTCAATGTCTTTATCAACGATCTAGATGAGGGGATTGAGTGCTTCCTCAGCAACTCTGCAGACAACACCAGCTTGGGGGGGAGTGTCAAACTGCTTGAGGGTAGGGAGGCTCTACAGAGGGATTTGGACAGGCTGGGGCAATGGGCCGAGGTCAATAGTATGAGGTTTAACAAGGCCAAGTGACAGGTCCTGCATTTCAGTCACAACAACCCCAGATACTGCTACAGGCTTGGGGAAGAGTGTCTGGAAAGCTGCCTGTTGGAAAAGGACCTGGGAGTGCTGATCAACAGCTGGCTGATCATGAGTCAGCAGTGTGCCCAGGTGGCCAGGAAGGCCAATGACATTTTGGCTTGTATCAGGAATAGTGTGACCAGCAGGAGAAGGGAAGTGATCGTGCCCCTGTACTTGTCACCGGTGAGGCCACACCTTGAGTACTGTGTGCAGTTCTGGGCCCGTCATTACAGGAAAGACATTGAGGTGCTGGAGCGAGTTCAGAGAAGGACAACCGAGCTGGTGAAGAGTCCAAAGAACAAGTCCAATGAGGAGAGGCTGAGGGAATTGGGATTGTTTAGTTTGGAGAAGAGAAGCCTGAGGGGAGAATTTATTGCCCTCTACAACTACCTGAAAGAAGGTTGTAGCAGGGTGGGTGTGGCCACTTCTGTCAAGTAAATAATGACAGAACTGGAGGAAATGGCCAGAAATTGCACCATGGGAGATTTAGACTAGGTGTCAGGAAGAATTTCTTTACTGAAAGTCAGGCACTGGTACTGGCTGCCCAGGGAGTTGGTTGAGTCACCATCCCTGAAGGTATGCAAAAATCATGTAGATGAAGCACATGCAGATATACCCCAGTAGGATCATGAGTTGTTTTCTTGTGTGTGGCTTGGTTTTTTAGTTTTTTTTCGTTGATTTGTTAGTTATATCAGGGTTTTTTGTTGTTGATGGTTGGAAGCAGTGATCTTAGAGATCTATTTCAACCGTGATAATTCTGTGATTCTGTGATATCCTTTATTGACATTAATTCAGTATGCTATAAAGACTGTATAGGATTGTCATGCAACGTGTTTATTATTTATATCTTCAAAGTATAGTAAGTGATTTTACTTTTACTTTTTCATAGCTCATCCACCCTCTCCTCTAGACCAGCAAGTATAGCAGTCATTTACTCCTGCTCTGCTGAGGAACAACCACCAACACAAAGAGCTGGATTGTACCAAGATACACACCAAGCCCCTCACATTTAAGAACAAAGTCAGTGTTATGAACAATGACAAAAAACCTATTCCTGCATTAAATGAGAACACTGCTGTGCAGTCATCTTGTTACTACCAACTGATAGCAAGATGAAGGCCAAGCAGCTTAGTGACCCGCTTTCATGAAATGACTTCATTTAAATCTGTATTTCTTCAAGTACCTTCATTCTGTTTGCACCACGTTACTTACCATGCATCCTAGTAATAAGAAAGATCAGAAAAAAACATTCTGGGACCTTTGTAATTGTAGAGAAGATTATTCCTAATAATTTTTGTGCTTAGATTTCAAAATCATCAGTGTGTTTCTGCTTTCCCGTGCAAAATTTAGTAATAAGTTTATAATCCCTGTTTGAAGTTACTCGGTCTTGGGGAGAATCTGAAGCCAAGGTCAAAGCATAAAGACAAATGTATAAGGAAGTACTGCAGTGCCAGCCACGTTTGGAAAGAGTGAAGAAAAGAGTGGTGACTAAAAAAGAGTCAAAAATTGGTTCCAGTTTCTCCTTCCAAATGGTGTCCTCACTAAATTAGTCTTTACCAAAACCACTGCAACTGAAGAAATAAAATTGAAATGAAAGATCAACAATATTACTTAGAAACATTTGATCAAGAAATTGCACATAACAGTATTTATGATCCCACAGTTATAATACAGTTTAATCCAATTAAGGAAAAGAGGTAAACTGATTGAAATATCGAATGCAAGAAAATATCACCCAATTCAACCATTGTTAAGTGAGACTAAATTCAGGTGGCTGGAGAGAGGTAGAGCGGCAAAAAATCTTTGCAGATCACTGTTTTCCTAATTGTATCTGTAATAAACTTGATTTGAATAATCTGCCTATTACAAGATAGGATTTTCAATTTTGATGAGATTCCTCACTATGTGATATCTCTAATACTTTAAGGTACAAAGGCTTAAACTCTGCATCTTTCTAAGAAGCACAGAGTAGGCTCGAGGAAAATCAAGATTAGACGATATCAGCAAGCAGAGGGATTAACTACAGTTCCACTATGAGAAAACATTTGCTGCTGCTTATATTTAAGAAGAAGGTGAGGGTCATTTTTCTGAATAATGCAATGATGGGGAAAAAAAAAAAAAAAGGCAAGTAAAAATTGTGTAATAACCATTTTTTTTCACTCCCCTATGAATTAAGTCACTGTGTTGATGAGACTAGAATAAGAGTTTTCAAGTATGTTCTATATATATCAGCTGTACTCATCTTTCATTTGAACTGGATGCAAATTGTCCTCCATTTGAATCCTCACTTTTAAAATAAATCTGCAGTAGAATTGCACACAAATCTGAACTATTCAGAGATTGATATCTCATTATTAACACAAAGTGTTTTATAGTGTAATTCATACATTTATATTTGGGTCAGAAAAATCGCTTATGAGGATATACTTTATATTACAATGTGATAATTTAGTTGAAAACAATTAAGAAAAAATATATTTTATTGCATAGTGTCAATAATGAAACAGAAAATTTATTGGTCTTTTCTCTTTTCCAGTCTTATTTTGGCTCATGTGCCAGGAATCTCTGAAAATACAGTCTTTTTATTCAGATGACCTATATTTCCACAACTACGCTTAGTAAAAATGATGATAATGTTCTGGGTCTCTTTTTTTCTGAAGGAAAAAGAAGCCTGATATTTCAAGATATATAAAAAAAAAAGTGTTTTGGAAACTGACAGTTTTGACATCTATCAAGGGGAGATTCATATGCCTTTATTCTGAAAAGTCCATTAAATACAAATTTGTAATTCAAAAAAAGGACACCAGCTCACTTACAGGGTTCAGCACTGGCTTTCTGTAGGGCACACACAGCATCATCCTCAGCAAGATCACTTTGCACAAGTGGAGACATTCAAAGCTAATTGCACTTCACTAATGTGTTTTTAAATACATTCCATCATTTAATAAAACACATCACCATCCTTTTTAACGTCTACAATTTTACAGCTTACAAAATGTTCAGTAACATTTTCTTCTGAAGACATTTCTGTGCCTACACAATTCTACAGTTATCCATTGGAATATCAAGAACCCAAGACAGCTCTTTTCAGACTACATTTAGTAACTACTAATTAGAAAAGAAAGGTGGATATAAGATTTATATTTATCTTTGGGAGAATTTGGACATACATGTAGCCCCAGTGCATGTTTCTCACTGGTGAAACTTCCTTGTGACCTTAATGAAGGGACTTAGGTAGGAAACCCCATAGGGACCACCAGAGACTCTCTCTCCTGTGTCACTTCCATTCAGCTTTGGTAGATAACAAATGACTAGTGAAATGCTGGATCTTATATGCATAGGCTATGAAAGTAAAAACAGTGATATTATTGGTGTTATCTCAATAGTGAAATCAGGGGTTTACTGAAGTTAAACAGTATGTGCAGTCAAACTCAATTAAGTACAATTCCATTTTAGCAGACAATGTGGCCTCTGGGGAGATTAGAATAAAGTTCTACAAGAGCACCAGGGCAATTTATTGGCCACCCAAAATATTTCCATGTTCATTTAATTTTTTTTTCACTTGTACAGCTCCACTAACCAAGGGGGGTGTGTGAGTGTGTGTACTCATGTTTAAGAAATTGAGTACAGGTGTAAACATTTGCAGAATCTCTGTCCACATGTTTCACATATTTTGCCATTTCAAATGGTCACATTACTTAACATTTTCATGTTATTCAAAATAATCAAGTATGCATAGTGATCATACTAAATTTATGATGTAAATAATTGTAGGAAGAGTGTTAAAAATATTTTAGAGCATAAAATGCATCTTATAAAATGTCAGATGTTAGTGGCTCTCTCACTTTTCTGTAACTAAAATATGGCTAATTCAAAATGTTGTCCAAAACCTGTCTTCTGGACTGAGAATATGAATGCCAGTTTTAAACCCAGTGAGGATAAAAATTTATTAATGGAAGCACTGTCAAATCTTTAAAGATAGCAGAGCTTCCAGGCACAGCAATAATACTAGCAACAGTTGTTTGCAGATGTTATTGTCATTTTAATCATCCAGTTAAAGGAATTAGCAATAATCCACAGTTGTCTTTACTATTCTGTTCACAAACTGTTACACTGTGAGAAGATGAGGGGAGTCATGACAGTTTAATAGAAAAGCATTGTGTCTTTTTAAAATTTCTTACTTACAGTATTTAAGTGTTGAGTGCTGGTAAAACTATTAAAACTTTTATTTCAGGAACATTTCCTTTATATTTTTTAGTGAAAATTTTATCTAAACCAAAGTAAGACTACTTGCCTTCTGTAACTGTTGCCACTAGATATTACTGCACAGTAATACTCCATGTAGCATATAATACCAGCTTATCCTTATATGCATTGCATCCATTGCCTTTATTGTTATCAATTATATATCAAACCTATCTTAAAAGCTTTATCTCGATATAATTAAAGAATAAAAATAGCCTCCACATAGTTAAAGAACAAATAAAACTATGTTCTTGTAAACCCAGATTTTGTTTCGTCTTCAGTAGTTCTGTCTATTCTACAACTTTGTTTATACATTTTCTAGACAGTTTTGCTCTAGATATGATCAGGAGGATCATATCTGGGATTCATCTGCAATGGTGATGAAAGGCACACGTAAGGTGCCAGCTGAGCATAGAGAGCCCCAATTATCACAGCTAAATTGCTGTCTGTCCCCAGGCAAGCTGCATTTAGAACACAGTTGGCATGTTTACACGTGGTTCAGTCAAGCTGCTAGACTGAAACACAAACACATTAAAGTTGTACTGTTAGTGAACGGAATAGCCTGAGAATTGTGGCCATACTTTCATGCTTCAAGACATCATCTTAAATGGTTATTACCATTAAAACAGTGACTGCAGTCCATCCAGGAATAAGGCTCCCTGTTGTGTCAAGCACAGTGTAACCACAGAACAGTACTGGATGCTCCTTGAGGCAGGATTTAACAAAATCTCTGAGTTTGCACATGATACTGAGCTCATTTTTTGTCAGATGGCAGTAACAAGGCAAGGCACTCCAGAAGGAAATCGCAAAAGTGAGTGGGCAACAAGTAACACCAGATGATCCTCACTGTAGATGAATATAAGGTAATAAAAGATCTAGGGAAAAATAATCTAAACCATGCCTACACAATGCTGACACATTCTTGAAAGAGACATTGAGTTCATCAACAGTTTATTAAATCCTCAGTTCTGTATGCAATGTCAGTCAAAAAAGCCAACAAGATATTGGGAAGAATATTAAGAACAAGACAAAGGTATCACTTTGGTATCATATAAAGCTGAGAAGAGACCATATCCTCTGTTCTCTGCATGTCAGGAAGGACACAGCAATGTTAGAGACTGGATGAAATGCTAAGAGCAATAAAGCAGATGCCTTATGAGGAGAGACTGAAAAGCTTGGAACTCTTCAATTTGGAGAGCAGAGGGATTAAGAGGTATGATCAAAATTTATGAAACTCAAGGTATCAGTGACTAAGACAGATAGCAAACCATATTCACTGAATTCCTCAGTACAGGAATAGGAGGTCCTTGATAAAAATAATAGTTCATTTTCAAACAGATAAAAGAATAATTTTTTACACAGAATGTAAGTCATATTATTTTCCAGAAAGTAGCAAATTTCTGGAATGTGCTGCCCCAGGAGGTTTTGAAAGCAGGCAGTATAAGCAGGTTTGGAAAGGGAATAAAAAAAAATCATGGATAGCAAATCCATAAGCAGATCACAAGTGAGGAATAGTAAGGGATATATCCTCTTCCATCTCTAATGTGACAGCTATGGCTACCAAAATTCTACACGGAGAACAGACCACAGAAAGTGGTGAAGCTGGTGCTCTTCCAGAATAATTTGTCTTGTTGCTACTATTATTCCCCATTTCTGGAAGCACTGCAAACAGTATTATGAGCTAATACACAGAGTATATCAGATATTAATCTGGTAATAGCACATGGAAGTCTAGCTTGATTGGGTTGTTACTTTTGGTATGCTTGGACAAGGTTGAAGCCACAAGTTCTTGATATCTCTTAAGTAATCCATTTCTTAGGCTCCCAGTCTTTGGTGCAGTTCTGTTTTCCATGGTACCCTTCAGTTTAGATACTTAGCACATCAGTTCTCATGCCTTGAAGCAATACTAAGGCCTCAGTAAGTTGCATACACAGCCTTTGACTTTGATCCAATCCAAAGACCAATACTAATCACTTGTTTTTCTCCAAAAGAACTCAATTTTTCCTTTAGAAAAAATATAGCAATGAAAGTCAGACAGCCCCAGGCTTTTATGTGCAAAACCATCCTGTTCCTAACAACTTTCCTGCTTGGTTATATCAGAACCTCCATCCTGAATGACAATAGTCCCTTAATTTATGGGTCCATTCACTTTGGACTGTACCGTTATACAGCAGCTATTTGGGGGGGAAAGAAATTTAACAGGACCTAGTGGAAAAGATTAAGCTCTTCATTTCCAAACTTGTCTTAATTAACCTAGTGCTGGTGCTCCAAATGGAATGCTTCAACAAATATCCATACTCCAAATACTACTGGGAACTCAGAAGAAGCTGTAGCTACTCACAAATGCAAAGTGATACAGATATTCTGCTGTGTCTTGTGGAGTAGTCTACCTTGAGATTTGTCTTGTATGGAAAAAAACACATGCAGCACAGCTGAAATTTCCAGCAGATGTTGGAACTGGCTGATTAAACACCATCTTGTTTATATGAGAATTAATATGTCTTAATTCCTCCTGGTTGGAGACTCCGCAGTAACATCGTGCAGGGACATATTGTTCCTATGTAAAGTAGTCATTTGTAGCTTCTCACCCAATAGGGTAATACTACTTACCTCAGGCATTGCCTGTCATTAGGCTCTGCTAGAATTATTGTAGTGTACGCTGTTAATTGTGGAAATAAACCTTCATAAGTGTCTGGTTTCAAATTTGCAAAGCTGGTGCATTTAAATTCTGACTATGCGTCTTCAATTTACCACTGGATTGCAACTTAAGCTCTACATGCTTAAAATCTTTGACAAGGTGCAGCTGAAGCTATATGTATAAACTCTCTGACTTTGCAAGGATTTCTCATGTGCTTAAATCCTTTTTGAAGTGAAGCTTTAGCTTATTAGAAAAGTCAACTATCTGAAGCTTTGAACTTTTGCAAAGAAACTCTGTAATCTCTTTACATTGTTATGCACTTGATCTGATAGAAGGTTTACAAAGGAAAAGTGTGGAACCTACATTACACTGGAACAAAATCTGAGATTTTTGCTATCCCCTTCAGAAAGTACAGCAAAAAGGGGGATTCTTTGAAACACTTCCATGCCCTGTCAGAAGAGCTATGGGCCAATGTGCTAAGTCAGCCTGAACACAAACAGAAGTTGAATTATACAAACTTCACTCACCTATACATGGCCAACTATCAGAAGCACATTATATAGTCACACAAAATATTTTTCTTTCTCTTGCAACTCAGGCAGTCTGCTATGAATTTCTTTTTTTAAATATGTATTCTGTAGTCCACTGTGACTCTCTGTTGGACATATACAGGAGAGGCACGTACTGTAAGTATTCATTAGCTCATTAATACATGTTAGCTTACATATGCACTATGTTAATGTATTTCCATGGCATATAAAAAGAGATAAACCATGCTTTTAACAGTGCACCTGGAGCACAAAGATAACAGGCTCATCCTCAGTCAGTGTTCTTAGCATCTGGGAAAGCAAGACATGCTGAAAGAATGACCTCTTCATTGCAATAACTTTAGCCAGCATCCTGCACAGGCTAAAATATAGACATACACTTACCTCCTGCAAGGAAGCTAGTTCACTGTACTGCTTTCCTTCAACTTCTGCATTTTGGGCAAACAAGTAAAGAGTCCTTGAAGACTTTTTATACCTCTAAGTAGTACACATTCATGCTTCTAAGTGGTATAAAATGTGATTGCTGCTTTTATTTCTCTTTTCCGGGCAGTGTGCTTTATTCTTGAGTACAGGTAAGTAAAGGTGAGTGCTGCAGAGAGCAGGGAAGCCAAACTTTCACAGCCACTGGACTACTTCATGACCTCTTCAATCATTCTTCAATTGCCTTAAAAAAACAGCGGAAGGAATAATTTTCTCTTATACAAAGGCTTTTTACTTTCTCTTGGTGTACCTGTAAACAATTTCACATCAACTTATGTGTGGATTTTTTTTCAGTTTCACCAGTGACAATACCCTTGCTACCACTGTTGTAGTAATGCCTATACTACAACACTCCAAGAAATCAGAATTTATATTATTTAATGTATTCAAGGAATTATTTTTTTTCTCTGTGTTTTATTATAGTTCCTCAGCCTTTAGGATACACGTGGATAAAATGTCCAAGTGGTTCTCTATACACACTGGAGTGGGAATTCCCTGTATGTTACAAAGCTACAGCAACAATATAGAGCTCCATTAACACTGAACCTTCTCAACTTCTTTTAGCAGAAAATTACAAAAATCCATGCTCCTTAAAGAGTAGAAGAGGATCCTTTATAGTAAAGGTGTATATAATTCTAATTTTGTTCCATTTTCTAGGATTCTTCACTATCTTAACTTCCTTTCTGAGTTGAAGAAAGTAACACCTACCATAGATGATATAGGTAGCTTAGTTGAAGACTAGTTTCCCTCTCACTGTCAGTATTATTACAATAGTTCATTGAAGACTTAAATGTGTTTTACTGTAGGTAAGTATGTTAGTTCTTAAGACAAAGCACTTCAAAGTCAACAAACAAAAAAAGTTTTAAAATGGGAAAAAAGAATATTATGTTGAAGATGAGAATATGGGACACAGGTTAACTACCAGCGAGCCAGACTCTCACCATTCCATTGTGGCATGCCTGAACAAGAAACCCAGCTTGAATCTTAGTTTACAGATGCAGAGACTCTACCTAATATGTTATTTCTGTGAACATCAGTTTTCCCATATGTTTGTTCTAATTCATATAAAAACATGGATCCCTGGCTAGTTCACAGAAAAAAAAAGTTGTCTTTGGTACTATTCAAGAAATAAGCTAATGAATAATGTTTTTGTTATTATCAGAAGCCTGAGTAGAATAAATTAAAAATATTCTTAGCTGCAATGAAGATGTCTCTTTGGAAAAAGGTATAATTAGGTAAAGAATTGTTCAATAGTCAGTCACTGAAGCTGAAATTCCAAGTACATTGAAGCTTACTATCAGTGTGATATTAGATTTGATTTAGCTTTTCAAAGATTACATACACTGATATTACATAACAAAGAAATTAGTCATCTCAAACAAACCAGACACTAGCCTAAGATATGCAGTAGCTTTATTTTCAAAAGACTACATATCCGGTGAAATTTCTTTTTAAATAAACCTTAATAAGTTTCAAAAGGTTTTCCATCACTAACCAAATATGAAAGAATCATGACTAGATTGCTCCAAAATTAAATAATGTTGAATTTCCTCCACATTTCAAATGTGATGATCTACAGTTGTGGCCATTGTGTCCTTTTTTTAAAAAAAGATCAGATCGGTATTTGGTGTGTCACTCCACGACGTATGGACTATTTCTTCTTCAATGTCCTAACCACTAGGCTAGAGCTAAGTTTTTTGTTCATCTGTCCTTTTTCCACTCTGTAATTTATATTCAGAGCCCCACAGTGCCCCTTCTTCTTCACAGTGCTGGAGTGGGCTGGTTTCTCCTTAACTTGCCTGTCAACAGAGCTCATGGTAAAAGAGTAACATGTCCCAGGAAAAGACACTCTGGAGCATTCACAAATGACGAATGTTTGATGAGTTTGATGCCTCCTGAGCCAGACAAATAGATTGGAGAGCTGTATAGACTTAAAAGGATTTTTAGTTGTCTACAAGCAAATTTTTGTCAGGATTTAGATAGACTGGATCCCACCAGTGTGTTTGCAGTGAGAGTCAACGCATGACTACTACAGCTTCAATGAAAACCAAGACACACACTGAAAGCAGATCAAAAACTGTGGTATCATTATACTTCATGTACTCCATATACTTCATTCGTTCACAGTCAACATCTGGTATGTGAAGAGCATTTCTGGGAGGAAAGGAGCTATTCTCTACAGATGTGGAGCAGAGGTAGATGCAGTTGTTTACTCAGGTTCAAAAAGCTCCAATTCAGTAGATAAAGTAATGTACAGGCTTAATTTTAAACATGTGTGTATCATCACTGGATAAAATGGCATATATTTGGTCTATTGAGAACTAAGTTATCTAACTTGATGTCATTTAGATGGACATTGAGATGTGATTATTGGAAGAAAGAGAAGTCCAACATGATCACGCCATTATAAAGGAGATATTAAAGCTTGACTTTGTTAATCTTTAATACAAATGTTCATATTCTTTCAAGTGCCATTGCTGATTCCTCAGCATTTTTTACCCAATTTATTAAAGTAGTGATCGATTTGGATTTTTCTCCCCAAGACTGTGTGGTTATTTGTTGTCCTTTGCTTCTATAATTTTAAGTTTTCCTAACCACTTTAAGTTGGAGCCTCTGAATAAAAAGAATGGCAAACCTCCAACAGAAACTCAGTTAAATCCATTGAATTTCACCTCCTTGAAACTGAAACTATGAAAAAATATAAATTTCATCTGACCGTACTAAAAGTCCTTATAAATTAGCCCAAGCAAACTAGAAATCCTTAAAATTCCAGGTAGGGACAGTGAAGTTCTCTACACAGTCTTCCTTATGAGGCTTCTTCACACTGCACACTACATGTTGCCTAAGCTAGTTCTTCAGCCTTAGCATCCTACAAGTCCTATAATGAGAAAATAAAACCTTCCCAAAATGATGAAAAAGTATTTATGTTTATGCTGTAATGATACTGAGTTGGTTTTAATATCTTTTTATCTAAGTAAGTTTAAAGATCTCCATGAAAGATAAGAATTTTATTGCTCCCATAAGATTATTCATCCTAGATGTTTACCACTATTGCCTACAAAATCCAACTATTTTAACTTGCAGGCAAATCAGTGGCATTTAATTATCAGGGAAACTTTTGGTTTTACCAGACTGTCTTTATGTAGAATGAGATCTCCCAAGGCTTTGGTTTGTATCTTACAGAAATGTAAAATGTGCTTTGCACTTTGATTCAAATGCAATCCATGGCTTACAAAACATATCACTGTTTAGCAACAAGTATTGTGATGGAAAAGATAAAATAATGTGAAGCAGTGATATATGAATCCTCCTTAATCTTAACAGAAAACTACAACTTGATAAAGAAGGATTACATGACAGAAACACATTATCTGACATTTATATCTGGTTTATCATAAAATATTTGCCTCTCTTATACAGTAGGAGTTGAACCAACCTGGAGCTAAAGCAGAAAGGAGGGATGAGAATAGTCCCTTTACTCTCACGTTCAACAAAGGCATCAAAAACAGAACATCACTTAAATGGTTTCATTTAAATTTATTGGGGTATTGATATGTGCCACTGCTTTTTAAGGATTGCATTGCCTATCAACAGAGGTATCAAGTGCACACAAAGTCTTTAATGGCACTTATCAATTTTCACAAGTGTAAATGAATTAAATATTTTTGCAACAAACAGTAAAACTACAGAAGACCATTATTTTGAAAACAAAATTAGAAAAAAACATTTCAGATGGTTACTCCAGAGAAATCTTGGAAGTGCTGTATCACCCACCCTTCATTTGTAAAGATAATTGATAAGAAACTATATTTCACATTATCCATACACTGGAACACATTTGTAGTTTAGTACTCTTCTCTATCTTCTCCTTGGTTAATTTAACAGCTAGCAGTTTTTATAACACTTATAGTAAAAGATTCTGTTAATCTCATTATTCTGCTTGCTGCCATGAATAGAAAATTAAGATGTTGCATGTAAAATAATCCATTCTTAATGGTAACTCCTCAACTTAGATTGCATGACTCCCATTCTTAGATTTAACCATTACTTCCAATAACCTCACGGAGAAGGACTGAGAAAGAAATGCTTAGAATTACAGTTCTTTGCCAAAGAAGCCTAAACTGAAGATCACTTTACATGCACAGTGGAAAATTGCAAGAAATAAAATGACTTGCGTGATTTATCAATATGCCCAAGGGTATGTGGAAAAAAAATTCCAATCTCATTCAGTCTCCTTTAAATAATCATTTAAGTTGTGTGAAGTTGTGAATGATCTCGACTATGTTTCCAATACAGCTGAAAATAATCCTTCTATAAATTTAGATAGTCTATTTGAAAAGCACTTTAAAAAAATTATTAATGAGTTTTATTTATAGGTAGACAGGTAACACTGATGAAGACTTTGTTTATGGATGATAATAATTCTTGCCTTTTAAATCTCTTTTATCTATTTGCCTGACTTTGTTGTGCTTACCCAGAATATTAATAACTGTTCCTGTTATTACTTAGAAAGACAAAGATAAAATTACAATGTTCTATTGTGTCATCTCAAATTCCAACATGTCAGTAACACATCATCATGGACTTCATACTGCTTGAATATTAATCAGTGAATGGCAGAACTCCTGTTGATTACTGTGCCCTAGAAAAGAGAACACAGGATGCAATTCAAGAGCTTTAAAGAGTCCCAGTATAAAGTGTCTATCTCTGCGTATGTATTTGTTGCTATTTAAGAAAAGATGAAAAAAATCAATAAAGATCATCTACAAATGTCACTACCATGTGAGGGTGTTATGTCATTTCCTGACCTTGGCTGTGGAACTGGTCTGAATATTCACACTGATGTCAGATGATTTAATGGGAGACTTCATGTAAATGAGGGGATATATAACTGGCTTGAACGATGGTAAATCTCAGATTCAGATACATTTTCATACTTTTTTTATGGTGTCTTGGTCCTCTCTTATCCCTACTATGTGCTTCCACAGTGAATGTCTTCTACATATAACGCCCGGAACAAAGAAACTTCTTTTCTGTTGCCTCTTAGGCACTACTGCAATATGATTAATAGCAATAATATATTACAAACGATGTATCAGCTGTTTGGGGAAGCATTTAGTGCCTGTGGAAGTAAGATAAGAACTACATTATCAAGGTCAATCTTTTCACTGAAGTCAATGAACAAATCTGATACTAAAAACTGCGTTGTGTAATGTGTGCCTGTTTTGATGGAACAGATACACTGCCAAGTCAGGAATAACAAAGAATCAAGTACAATAGAACTCCAGCAGGCACTGTGTGCCAGCATATAAAAGCATTCAACAGTAGCCATCTGGTCATAACCACATTGGCACCAAAAATCCAGACTGCACTTTACATAACTGTGTGCCCAAAACCATGATCACCTTTAAAGAAACTAACTGTAAGAACCCTGCTATACAGCACATGTGAAACCCAGCTGCAGAGTCAATCATTATAAGGGCTTCTACTTGCAAGAGTAGCTGAAGCTACATTAAATCCCATCAACATATTGGGGGAAAGAGTATTTTTATTGTAAATTAATGGTAATCTTCTGTTCTTGATGTATATAAAATTGCCGTGATGGTCAAGGAAGCAGTCAAGAAGGCATAGCTATAGTAATAGGTGAGTGATTAAAGCACTATGAACACTGCCAGGAGAATGAGACCTGGCTTCTGTGACTTCACCTATAAATGTAACTTGAATCTGGGTCTTCCAAATGTGAGAAGACTGTAGTCCATGCTGTTGAATGAACTTCAGAGTCAGATGCATTTTCTGTGGAAAGGTGGTTCAAACTGGGTAACTCAGGGTAAAAACTTGTCATTATAAAGCAGAGACAGGCTCCTAAATCTCTGAGGGATGGAGTTTAAGACACACAGCCATACCCCAGGATTTCACAATGGTTAGCTACACTGTACTGGGTATTTTTAGGTACTGAACTTTGATTCCCCTGTATTGCATGGTGAACCCAGTGCAAAAACTTGCTTCCAGTTCCTACAATTCTTTGAATTATACTGATTAGTCTTCATGTGTGTCTTACTTTGACAGTCTCTGAAGATGAGCTCACTACAAGAACATTATCCTCTTACAATGTTTAAAAAAATAATTACTTTGAACTCATTTGAAACAAAGCAAATTTATCACATAATGAATTATGGAGATTTTTTTGGGGTGTTTTTGTTTTGTTTTGTTTTGTTTGTTTGTTTGTTTGTTTTGTTTTGTTTTGTCCAGAACCTATTTTCAAAACCAGAATTTCCACTTGTACTGGTTTTTGCAAGGATGGAGTTAATGTTCTTCATAGTAGCTAGTATGGGGCTATACTCTGGATCTGTCAGAGTGCAGTTGACAACACACCAATGTTTTCGTTACTGCTAGGCAGTGCTTACACAGAGTCAAGACCCTTTCAGTTTCTCTGCCCAGGCAGTGAGTAGGTTGAGGGTGCACAAAAAGTTGTGTGGGGACACAGCTGGGACAGCTGACCCAAACTGATCAAAGGAATATTCCATAGCATATGATGTCATGCTCACCAACAGAGCTGGGGTTAAGAAGGCAGAAAAGGGAGACATTCAGAGTGATGGAGTTTGTGGTCCCAAGTCACCATTATGCATGATGGAGCCCTACATTCCTGGAGATGGCTGAACACCAGTCTGCTGATGGGAAGTGGAGAATGAATTCCTTATTTTGTTTTGCTTGTGTGCATGGATTTTGCTTTACCTCTTAAACTGCTAGCTGTCTGATTCTCTCCTCTATCTCAAAGCAGGAGAGTGAGTGAGTGGCTGTGTGGGTCTTAGCTGCCCATTGGGTTAAACCACAAGAGATACAAAAACTTTAGAAGAAAAACTTGAAAACGTTATTTCCTGGAGTGGACTGACATTAACCAGCTGCCAGATGCCCACTCAGCTGTTCCTCTCACCAACAGAACAGGGGAGAAAATAAGATGAAAAAGCTCATGGGTCAAGATAAAATCTGGAGGAAATTTCATTTGTTGCCAATGAAAATAGGTTTGTGTAGCAAGAAACAAAAATAAAAATTAAAACAAAACTTTGCTCCCACCATCCTTCTTCCCAGATTCAACTTCACACCTCCATTTCTGATTCTTCAACCTTTTTCCCTCCTGAGCAGTTCAGGGGGACAGGGAATGAGGGGTTGTGGTCACTCTGCAACAGCTTTTCTTTGTCACTTCTTGCCTCTCACACTTTAACCCTACTCCACCATGAGTCCTTGCACCAGCTGCAGTTCTTCAAACTAAACCTGTTCCACTATAGCCTCTCCAGTAGAGTCTCTAGAGATGGTCTGGAATATGAAGCACCTCCTCCCCTTCTTTCATGACTTTGATGTCTCCATGTCTGTTTCACATTGTCTCTCTCCTCTCTCAGAGCTGCTGCACCCTTTCTTAAATCTTTTAGCACAGAGATGCCTCCACTTCGGCTGAGGGTCTCAGCTGTGCCCTGCAGTGGCTTGGTTGGAGCTGGCTGGAACTGGCTGTGTCAACATGGGGCAGCCCTGGTCTCTCCTCACAGAGGCCACTCTCTCATCAGTTTCATGATATTATTCATGCAGTAAAATCTAAGGATGATATTAAATAGCTTTGTGATTCAAGACTGTTTGTTAGTTAAGTGGTAATTTTCCACTTTTCTTAAAATGAGTGTAATTTCCAATTTAATGGACAAAAACTAAAATTGAAGAGCACAGCTAAAATTCAGGCATATATGAATTCATATTTACGGCAGTATTTTAATGAAAAGTATTCATCTAAAAAAGTTTTACCTTTTTTTCATGAAACACTTTGAACACACTTTAAAAAGCAATTTTATTAAAAAAAAAATAAAATTAAGGAAGTATTTAATACAATCTCATACCCTGTGGTTCTCTTGAGTAATGCCTGAGGTTCCATTCTGGATGTGGCCGCTACATCACAAACATTCACAATAGCTTTAAAAAGAAGAGCTACAAATGACTAACACGTGTTATCACAAATGCACAGAATACCTTCTTCTCCAAAGAGACTAGAATGCAATTCTTTGACTCTAAAGCACTGAACCTTGCTCTGGATGGCTTTCAGGAGGTTCAATTAGAAGAGAAAAAAAAAACATTGGAGACTGCCCAATTCACATGTATTATCAATCCAGTTAAAGAAAAAGAAATGTCAGAATATAAAATCAGCCCTGTGGGATTGGGCTAGATGGATTTGTAAAAACTACAGTTATGAAAAACTAGTAGTATTCAAAGTCAGAAAGTATTTGCAGTTTGTACTCATGCGAGCAAGTTTATCTTTTCTTTGTAGTACATTTTTTCTGCTTTGAGCACAATAAAGTAAGATATTTTCAGAGTCGTTGAATGCTTGATCAGATGTTGATATCCCTATTCACCCTATGTTCTAAAAGAGTTCCCAGCAGCAGTGAGATTCATGGACAGCAGTGTAACTTGAGATAAGTGTGAGTATCAAAATCCAGCCAACAAACGTCATTAACCTCTTTGTTTTTGTTCTCTTTTAATTTTGTCATTTAAGAGAAAAATCCATAAGCATACCCTTCATTCAAGTTATGCTGAAAGGAGCATAATATCTCCAAAAGAGAGAATTAAAATGGTTCCATATGGAGGAGCTTGTTCAAAACAGAATTTTTAAAGCCTCCTTTCTTCATCACAGAAAATATAAGTAATTTTTATTTGTGTACACAAAGAGGTATGTACCAAATTGCCTTGTGGTATGAGCTTCTTATGTGAAAATAATGTGCATCATAAACTAAAAGAAACATGGTTTTTTTATGTAATGCTGATACATAGTTGACTTTAGCAAGCAGCAGGTGTTTTCTTATCTTTCCAGGATAATCAGTAAATTGCTTGCATTGTGTATCTGTCAGCTTTGCCATGACTCTTTCAATGTCTGTTGCTATTTCATACACCCTGGTGGTGTTTACTGTAGTTCAGTCTCCTGACAGCTATTACAACCTCTTCTCATCACCTCTACCTTAGCAGTTTCAAAAACATGGAAGTCTGACCTTTTATTTAATCACAGTCCCCTTTAGGAGATTTAATACTGTTTTTTCTTAGGAAGATTAGAAATTTAACTGACAAAGTCTACTGCATCTTTTTGGTTTGGATTTTGCTTGGGTATTTTTCTTTTTAATATTTCAAAACTGTTGATATTCTAACTAAAAGTGTTTGTGTCCTCTAGTGAAAGAAATAACATGAGGCTAGGAGCACAGCAATGCTAAATGTTTATACGTGTTGGGATGCTGTGGACTAAGGGAAGAATTACATTCCCTTGCATGGGAAAAAAAAAGGCTTCCATGTAAATTAACATCTTTGCTTCACAACAGATCCATCTTAGAAGTGTCCAGATTCAATGCTTCCTGACCAAGGAAGCCCTGAGCAACTTGTCCTAACTCCAATCCTAACACAGGACGGGACTATAGGTCACTTAGAACCTAGGCCACTCTCTGATAGTTTCTTGCTTTCTAGAAATACCATCCCTTCCACTTAAGAAATCTTGCCCCTGTCCTGCTTTGTCACAGAAGACCCTTCACAATTTCCAGCCTAAGGCCACCTTTCTTCATCCTCTTTCAGCCCAGTGTGTCTCCCATATTGGTGTTAGTGCCTTCACTTTCACCAGACCAGTCTATTCAATCTATCTTACAACCTTCACATTTCTCTTACTTCCATGCAAAATTATTTCTTTTTTTAAAAATTTAATTCCTTAAAACTTTAATATAATGTTGTAGTCTTCTAATTCTAAAAGAGAGGAAGCACAGAAATAAATGTATGTACACGGGTGTGCATGCAAGGGGGAATTATGGCCACTTTTATTAGATGCAGAAAAGAGAAACTATCCATCAGCTCTCCTATGAGAAATGACTGACTTTCAGGTTTCACAGGGGTCATAGTGATTATTTGCCACTCAATAATGTCAATATTTACACCAAAATAAAACCTGACTTGGCAAAGCTTTGGGAGGGAGGTGACTGAATATACTATAAAGTATACTTTTACCTTTTACTATAAAACAAAGGTCAGCTGACTCACAAACAGATGATGGTAGCCTGAACTACTGCAAAACCACTTTCACCTTCAGAGCATTCCCTTGGCTTCAACAGAGATATAAATATATATATATATAATCACCTGACTTAAGCAGAAATTAAAAAAATGTATGTAAACTATTCAGTCATGACTTTTTATATCTTTTGTCTGCTTTTCTTTCTTTTTCACAGAAAAAAAGTAAATCATTACTTAAAAGGATTATTTACAGTTTTATATGGCAACTTTTCTCTAACAATTATTATTAAAAGCTATTTTTAATGACCAAGTGGTTTTATTGTACTTGGATTGAGGGCATAATGTCTAGCTTTCCAGCAACACTTTCTGTGGCTTCAAACATGCATATCACAAGCAGAAATTTTCTAATCAATGCCTAAATAATTTTGCTGTAATATACTGCAGCACATGGATGACAAGGTTAGACTAAACATCCAACTAAATGTTCTTAATGCTAACCATTCATCCATATAACAGCTTATGTTTAATAATAAAATCTACATCGTTCACATATATGATTTACAGGATCTACAGGAACAAGCAGTTGAGGGCATATTACTTGGGTAACTAGTTATATTTGTTACTGTGAAGAAGTTTCTGTCTGCTTTGGCCATGATGTATGCTGTTAAATTAAATAATGACAAAATTAAACTGGATATAGTTTTGAGGTATGTGGGATTATAAATACATTATATCTCCTTATTTTTTAAATTTTATTTGCCACAGGAGACAAAAGGCCATATCCAACAAAGCCAACTGCAATAGCTATTAAATACAGGAGAGTGATAAATGTCAGCCTCACTCAGAAGATCTGCATCTACCCATGTCTTTCACCAAGTGACAGTTGGGTAAAAGTGATAACATGGAATTGAGTGTAAAGTGATAGCAAATTCTTCTGAAAAGTGAGTGACCTCTCTGATAAAGGGGTGACTTCTCATCATTCCTCCAGTTCATTTCCAGACTTCCTCTTAACTTCCATTATGAATCTCCCTGCTCCTTCCTTTCAGCCTATTAGTTTTAGATAAGTTTTTACTTTTTAAACACCTAATTCCACTTCCACTGCCTGCAAGGTCTGAGATGAAAGCCAGCAGAACAGATACTCCGTCATTTTTGCTGACAAATCTTGATCATGGACAGTTCTGTTACCAGGACATTAGCCTGCTCTTCTATGAACTTTCTAAAGTCATGTCAAGAGGACAACACAAATACACTTTTCTGATTGCCCTGTCATCCTGGATGCCCAGGCTGACCTAACTGTTTTAACACATCATTCTTCTCTTCCAGCCCTTATGCTGGCTTTTATTTCCTATATGGGACAGCAGGATATGAGTGCAGCGAGAATGTAGGGCTGTACACTCGCACCCTGAGAGGTGCTCATGAGCCAGGTCTTTCTAGGTTCCTGCAGATCTCAGGCATAAACTGAGCTTCAATCCTAACTGACTTTGAAGTGTATGTCTTATTTCTAGGGGTGGTTACATCCCCTGGATCTTCAATGCAAAAAGACATTTTAAAACATCCAGATGGGAAGAGAAAATGTAGAGATCCATAAAAGGGTGATGCTATGTGTGACTCAATTTAGGTACTCTCATTTCAAACTTCAACCTTTGCAAGAAGATATATGACTTCTGCAAATTATTTTCAGGCACACTTCTAATAAATGAAGATGAATTAGTAAATTAAGATGAATTAACCTAAGTAATTCTAAAACTATCTCCATAAGTTTTGGGTGCATTCCTAAGAGAAAAATGCACTGAAGTGTCTATGCTTTAGTGTGTAATGTCGGTTGATAATTTTTCAGAACAGTTTGCCACTGGTAAATTATTTCTATTACTTTTAGGCAAGTAATCAGTAGAGGCATTTTTTAGATTAACTTTTCATTCAAATGGCTTACAGTCATTAAAAAAGCAATAAATTGTTTCTTGCATTTCATATTTTTCAAGGGGAAGATCCTTTCCAAAGCAGATGTGCATTGGAGAATCTAAGCTTTTGGATACTCATCATCCTAAGATCATGAATCTTGTAAGTAGCTGTCTCCACAACCAGCTCTCAGTATTTTCCCTCAGTAAATAAAAGGACTAGTTAAATTATGCAGGGAGCTCAAATCATGTAAATATATTTCTTTGTACTTAATTCTGATTTGTGGTTCTAACAGTTCCACTGTGTTCCTCACTGAGGTGCTTTGCAAATTTTGTGTCCTCAACACAGCAAAGATTTTCCCGGCACCATCCAACTTCAGCAGCTTATCAAAGCTCACTATTTTTGACAAAAATGTCTTCTTTTAATAGATTCATGAAGCAGTTACTATGTTGGCATTAAGTTTTTTTGTTTTTTTTTTTCTTTTATGTAAACAAAACATTTGCATTCAAATACCCATTTGAATTAAGTTCTAAGTAGAATTTCTTACACTGAAATGTTTTCTCAATCTCTTGTAAATTATCTGACTATCTGACATAAGGTACTGGAAAACTCACCTTTCCTTTTTAAAAATATAGGACAGAGATATCAGAGGCTCTCATCTGCTTTCAGGGAAAAGATCAAATGCTTTTGAGAGGAAAAGCAGAGATATCAAGGGGAGGAAATTATATTTATCCCTTTTAAATTTTTAAAAAATTTTTTAAAATTTTTTTAAAATTAAAA
>JANIJG010010127.1:56780-77399 GCA_024611175.1 Megaceryle torquata | reverse complement strand
TGCTTCGGTTTTATTTATTTTGTGCTTTTTTCTTTTTCTTTTTTCTTTTTTTTTTTTTTTTAAGCCTTGTTAGAATAGCTGGGAGTATTTGGGAGGGAAAGGGGAACAAAAGCTCTTTAGCCCAGAGACTCCTTATTGCCAGTGCTTGCTTAGTAGCAGATATATTAAGTACCTGCAGAGCTCCCTGCAAGTCACGCTATGCAAATTATAGTGATTAATAAAAATATTTGTGATCTCCGTGTGAGTTTCAAAGCAAGTCCCAGCTGCAGAGGCTTTCTATGCAACGGCAGCTTCATGCTCTGGGGGATGCACTTTGGGTTGCTCGTGGGTTTTGTTCTTGCTTGCACCAAACCACACCTTTGAGCAGGGCTAAGCAATTCTTGACCTCCCCCCCACCAGTTTCCCATCTTTCTTAGCAACTCAGCTTGTCCAAGTGTCCCTAAATCTGGTATCAGTTACGAGCTCCTTGCAGAGGCTGAACCTTGTTGACCTGATGGAGCTTTGCAGGAGAAGCAGCAGCTTGATGTGAGGAGCCCGAGCAGTTTTCCCTGCATTAGAGGAGGTGGGTGAGGCTGAACCTCTTCTCCTGGTCTTTTGCACATTGCCCTGGGCTCCTGGACTTGACTGAGGTCTGTGTAAGCTGGAGATAAAGGGGGTTGGGGGTTACATGCCTCGGCTATCGCGTCGGTGTGATGTTGCTAAGGGATTTGGTGTGTGCGAAGAGGGCTGAACCCAGGAATGAAATAGCTGATTATTGTTTTTCCTTCTTTAGACAACACAGCTGAGCAAATCCAAGCCTGCTGTCTGTTCATTAAGGGCCTAATCCTTTGTTTTCCCCTGGAAAAATCCTTTCCAGGAATCCCAAGATTTTTCTAAGTAGGGCCAAGCTTAGAAAAAGGAGGAAAATATGCCCCTTTCCCATTACATCAGGTATTTCTCAGCTCGCTCTTCAATTGTTTCTCCCTCCCGCTTGTCCACATGTGCTTCCCTCCTCTTTTCCACCTTAGGCACAGAAACTCCTCCAGGGAGGTCTGGCGCCCTAAAAGGGATGAGCTGATGTTTCCTATTCCTCTAGGATGTGGTGGGACAGGCTGGGCTCCTGTTCCTCCACTGGTATCCACCATGGTGAAGAACAGCCTGGCTTGTCACCCTGAGCTGCCCTCTGCTTTGGATGGGTGTGTTTTGGGACCGTGTTTTGCACAGTTCCCCCGGGACTCGGTGAGCGGTGCCGAGCACGTGGAGAACCCCCCCCCCAACGTGGAAGGTTGAGGAGCCTCCAGACCCCATCCCGCAGGAATTCTGATTAGCCCCAAAGCTCACTTAGTTTTCTCCCCTCTAAGCCTTCACATTTTGGTTGCCTTGAAGGAGAGGGGATTCTCCAGCTGGAGAGATCTCAGGGTCCCCCCGGTGCGCAGGAGTCAGAGCCGTTGCGAGCAGGATGCCCCCAGCTACAGGAGTTTGTTGGTGTGCTCTGGGGTTGGGAGCTGATCCCACTCCCCCAAGTGGTGCCTGGTGACCTGAACTGGGTGCTTGTAATGGCAAAACCTTCCCAGAGCGTGGTCCGATGTTCTCCCCCCTCTTCTTTAAATTAACGTGCCAGCCATGTCTCACCCTAATTAAAACCAGCAAAGAGGACTGGGCCAGGACGTAGCTTTGGAGGCTGTAAAATTCTAGGACAGTTTTATGTAGCGCAATTAAAAGGAAGGTAAAAAAAAATTGTTAAGAAATTAAACACTAATTACTTTTTTTTTTTTCTTTCCCCTGGCTGAACTGTTTTGGCAGTGGGGCTGCAAAGTGGGATGCAGAGACCTGGGATGGTTGGTTCTCTGCTGCTGTAAATCAAGTTGATCAAATGTTCTCTTGCTTCTTAGCAGTGGAACTCATCTGCTGTCAATTAGCTGCAATCACGTTTTTTCAATTAAACAGGCTTAGAGGCTTGATAGTGAAGCCTGGTGGGGAGGGAAAAGGCGAAGCCTGGTTGTAGGCAGCGAGGTGGAAATATCTTTTTAAAAGGTGTGATCCCTTTTTAGTGTTTTCCATATAAAATGTGATATTATCGTCGGTGCTCTGGGGAGCAAGTAAGAGCTGGAAGCCCAGCTGAGGAGGGAGCCTGTGAAAAGGAGGAGACCAGCACTGGTGGCCCCATGGCTGGTGGCAGATCCGAGGCACTCCATGGGGAATCCCAACTGGGATGCTGGTGGGTGCAATGGGGAGTGACCGACTGCAAGGGAAAAAAAAACCAACAACCCTTTGGGATGAATTTCAGATGTTCCCTTCAACTCCCACCCTTGTTGCCCTGGCTGGGGTAGGGGTTTGCAGACTGCTTGCTGGGCTGGGTGAAGGGGTGCCTGGGGGACTGTGGATGGAGGGCTCTTGTGCTCCAGGGAAGGTGGAATTATCCTGTTTGCGTGTGCCTGGCAATGGGTGGCTTGTGTAATAGGTGGCGTAATTTGCCTTGGATGGTGAAGTAAACTGCTGTTTCTTCTCCCTGTGTCTAGTCTTGCTTGCAGAAATTTTCTTTTGTGATTGGAAAAGAGACTGTGAAGTATCTGGAAAAGGATGAGGAAGGGCAGGGCTTGGAGTAATGGCTCTGTTTTATACCTGCATTCACCCTGTGCCTTACCTAAAAAAATGAAAAAAAGGCAAAACCTTCCCAGACTGGAAGGAAAGAAAAGGCTGGAGCAGGATGAGCTGGTCCTGGCCCCAGCAGGAGGGTGAAAGAGGCATCTGTGGCCTGCTGATTAGTGGTTTAGTTACTACAAATATTACCAGCCTCCCTCCCCTCCTCCTGGTGCTTGGTCCCTGGTGGAACCAACTTGTGCTGGGAGCACGTGGGTGGCTGGGGTCTGGAGAGGGAGTACTGGGTGCAGGGGAGATGCAAGCATGGGGGCTTCCAAAGTCCCTGCAGATACCTCTGTGCTGCAAATGGAGCTTTAGCTCCTTGGGATCAAGGCTTTGTGGGAGCTGATGTGTCCTATATGCTCTGGAATGGGGGAGGACACTCCTGCTTCCTTCCACCTCTTCCAGGACCTCCAGAGCTCCCCAGGATCTCATCCTGCAATGCCAACGATTCTCCCGTCCACTGCAAATGAGGCTCAGGCCTCCCAGTTCTGCCAGCAAGCCCCTGCAGGTTATCCTCTTAGGAAAACCAGACTCATTTAATAGACATCATGTTAATTGCTGTAATTTGAAGGCTGGTTTCCCGTTCCTGGGGATGTGGGTGTGCACCGCTGGGGTGGAAGTGCACGAGGAATGTTTTGCTGCCGAGCTCCTGTGGTTATAATGGTGATGAGGATGCTCCTGTGGTTATAATGGTGATGAGGATGCTCCTGTGGTTATAATGGTGATGACTGGTTTGTGTTGTGGGTTTGGCTTTCGGGTGCTAAGAGAACAATGAGAAAAACCAACCGTCTGTCCTTGTAGGCTTAAAAATCCAGCCAAAAGGGTATTTAAATGTTAATTAGTGTAATTCCCACCACCACCTTTCCCATTAAACCTGGCAATTCAGAACGTGCCCAGCTCTTCCTCCCTGCCCAGTTAACTGCCCTCAGTGTCCAAAAAGAGCTTTTCTGGCCACCTTGAAAGAGTTTGAGCTGGGGTAGCCCAGGCTGGGGAGACACCCATGGCCTGCAGGAGGACAGTGATGCCACCTTGCCATCGGTGCCAGAGGAGCTGGATGTGGGTGACTGAGGTGATCCTTGAGGCCCTGAGTCTGGTCTGCCCTTGGGCTTTGCAAGCAGAGTTGTGTTGTTGAGGAGCAGAGGGAAGGAGGATGCTTGGCTCTTAGTTCTCAGCAGGGCTTGATTTTTCTGACCCACCAGTGAAGTTATGGGATGAGGCAGAACTGCTCCTGCAATGCTTGTGCCTCTGGTCTCCCTCTTGCAGCAACTGTTGGCCCCATCTTCTAGGTGGCTGAATCAAGACCAAGTCCAAGAATTCTGCTGGAGATAAATTAGGCAGCAGGACCTCGTCTCTGTGAGGTCCTGAAAGACTCCTGGTTTTATGTGTCTCATCCCAGGAAAGAAAAAGGAAACCCATGGTCCTTATGGTCAGCTGGTGATGCCAGCAGAGAGCCCAACTCGGGGCCGCTGTTCCTGCCACAAAAGCAGCAAAGCGAGGTCCCCCTGAGCTCAGGGGTGTTCTGGGCTGCGCTTGGGAAATAGCTCCTTTGCCAGGAGCTCGTGTCCTCACGAGCCAGCTCTGCCGTTCCAGCTCTCCTGCCCTGTACCAACGTTTGCTTTGGAAAAGCAGCGCTTGGTGGTTTCTGGAACGTGATCCATCTAACCCGCCATCAGAAAACAACAAAACCAAACCTGTAATTGCCTTTGGTCTTGAGCAATTTGAGCTGGGTGTGAATTGGCCACGAAGGCTTGACAAGCGCTGCGGGGCCGGGCGCGCTGCCGGCGGCAGGAGCGAGCGGATGGAGGGGTGGGGGGTGTGTATGTGTGTGAGCCCCAGCACCAGCCCCTTCTTTCGGGACCACCACCCTCCTTTTTGCTTTGAAGCCCTCCTTCTCCAGCCCACGTTACCCTGCATCCCACGGCTCGGGGCTCTGCCGGCAATGACCCTGGTGGGACACCCTAGTTTGGCATCTGCTGCCTGTGTTGGACGGACAGTGCTGGGAGCACTGGGCCTGGATGGGTGCTTTTAGCTCCGTTGGGGGATTATTTCAAGTGGAGAATTAAGCGTCGCGTTGCCCCATGGTCTCTCCTTTCAGCAGACCGGTGCGACACGAGTGACCCTACCCCCTGCCCGGCCTTGCGTGGCCATTAGAATTCCTTTTGGGAGAGGGTGTGGGGGGGTAAATCTGATTTAATTACAGTGACACAACCTGCGTGGCCCCCGCGGCTCGCTGGGTTTAATCTGATTTGGAGAGGGGAGGCGGTGCAGCGGCTGCCGCTGGCATGAGCGGCTGCCACACGTGACGGGCTTAGGGCGGCACCAGGCGCGGGGTGTCCCCATGTCCAGCAACAGCACTGGGAGAGCTGGGTTGCCCACCTGGGCTGGTGGGTCCCGGGGATGGGAGTGGGATGGGGTCCTCAGGCTTTGACTGCGGGGAGCTGCTGGGGAGAGCTCTGCTTTTTGTTGTGTGCCGGTCTGAGACGGTGGGATCCAGACGAGGAGGTGCTTTGGTTGGAAGGGACTTATCTTGTGTCCCAAGCAAGCTAGAGAGCTCTGGGCTTGTCAGAAGCTGCTGCACACTGCAGAGGTGATGAAACATTAGGTCAGAAGCTGCTTCACGGTGCAGAGGTGATTAAATGTTATTAATACCAAGTGAAAGAGCTGCTTCTAGCAAATAATCTGGAAAAAAAAAAAATATATATATATATACAAAAACATTAGGTCCAGACATCCTAAAAAGCTGAAGCACAGATGTGTTCTGGCTGGTGCAGCTCACACTGTGTGCACTGAGGGAAGGAGCTCTCTGGGTGTGAATGCTCTGTGCTGTGGTGGATCAAACCCTGCACTCTGCTGCAGCTCCTGTTGCAAAGCTGCTCTTTGCAAACATGTGCTTTGGGATGCTTTGTCCTGGTGCTTAGATTGCCTAGGGCTTTAATGTCACTGTTCCTCAGCTTCCTCCTTCTCAAGTGTCCTCTTGCAACTGAGGAAGGTCATTGCTTCAGGGAAGAAACCATCCCATTTGCTGGCACCTTCTGGATGCTCCTGTGGCTCGTGACAGGTGGTGTTAACATGGAGAGCTACCTTGGCTGCAGGTCTCCTGTCCATCTCTTGTGTGACTGTAGATATCTTTGGGTGGTTAAAGCTGTTTCAGTGGCAAGAGAGAGTTTTAAATAAAGTTGAAGGTGTAGGTAGCTGGGAGAGTAGTGGTTACCCCTACATGGCAGCTCTGGGATGTGCATCAGGTTCACCTGGTGTGGGCTGCAGGCTTCCCATGACAATGCCCAGGGTGTGGGGGACCAGATTTCAATGGAAATCCTGGTCTGGCTGAGAGAATAGATCATCACACATGGTCTGCACGAGCTGGGGGCCATCCCTGCCCTGCAGGTGTCTTGACTTTCTATGCTGTAATGTTCCTCCACAAAGTGTTTTTCCTACAGCTGCTGCTTTAGATGGAGAACCCCCTTTCCTCCTCTCCTGAACAAGGTCTCTCTCTTGCATCCCAGTTCCCCTTAAGCGTGTGGCTTTTCTATGAGGTTTTGTCCCTGTGCTTTCCATATGCTGCTGTGACTTCCCAGGCTGGACTGTCACCCAGTCTGGGGACAGGCTGGAGCATGTGCTGGAGAGGAGTTTTGTGGGCAGCCTTTGAGCTGCATCCCTGAGTGCTTGAGAGGAGAGCCCTGGGGTGGCTGGAGGAGTGTTGCCAGGAGCTGGGGTGTGCCAGGCACAGACCAGCCACTCCAAACCACGGTGTTGTAAAGAAAAAAACCAAACCCAAATAACCCACGAATATATTTTGAGGCTCTTTTTGTTTAACTTCTGGGTTTTAAGCTTCAGTTGGAGCTGCTTTGTGCTCTGTGCATTTGGGAGGTGTGGGAGCCTTGCTGCAGAAGTAAGATACCCACCTATTTGTGGGGGTCCTGCAGCAGCAGTTGGGGTGAGGGTGGTGGCAGCACTGTCGGGGCTTCACCGAGGGATTTCAGGGAAGGAAAAGTGAGAGACCAGCTTTCTCATCATCCTCTGGAGTTGAGCCACATCTTGCTCGGAAAGCGCTGAGGTGGAGCAAGTGCCATGAGCTTACACAAGCCTGATTGCCCAGGCCACCGAAGTTTTGCATTTCTGCTTTAAAAATGCTAATTTTAACATCCTCCTGAGGGGTAACACCTTATCCCACCCCTCCTTTTGAGTGCCAGAAGGTGGGAAACATCCTCCCCGCTTGGTGGGACAGTAGCTGGTGCTGGAGCATCCCTGGGTTCAGGTTGGGTCTGGAAAGCTGCTCCATGCTGGTGCCTGGGGAGATGGACGTGAGTCTTAATGCAGTTTCAGGCAAGGTGTTTCTGCTGACACAGCCACCATTGGCTTTAATTGTGGATTATTAAGAACTGCTTTTATTTGAAGAACCTGGCCCCTCGTTATGGCTTGAGTCCCCGAACCCTTTCCCCTACAAAAGGGGTGTTGTGGCTCTTACCTTTCGGCAGCACCCGCTTTAATTTCATCTTGCAGCCCCTCACTGGGTAATCTAGAGGCGGGGGGGAGCTTTCAGAGCTCTCTCACTCCATAACTCAGCCCAGCCTACAGCGCTAGTGAGGTATTTTACACTCTGCCAAGGCAGATAATTAATCATTCCTGAAGAATGAAGAAATGTTTCTGGACTTACCCACCCCCCCCACTCCTTTCCAAAGAAAAACATGGATTTTTGAAGACTCCATGCCCCTTTGGTGGGATGGAGGAAGGGATTTGGGATGAGGAGTGTGAAGGTTGGCTGGCGCTCTGAGGATAATGATAGCAGGGAGTGAGTGGCCAGGCTGGGTGCTTCTTGGTGTCCATCTGACTGTTGCTGTGGTGTGTGCACAAGGTGAAGATGCTGCTGAATCCCCGGGCTGGGATCCATGGTCCCCTGCATTGCTCCCAGCTGACAGAGGAGCCCGGGGGAGCTCTGCATACAGACAGAGAAACCAGTATGTGCAGTTCTTCCCCACTGCTGTCCGAGTGGGATGGAAAGGGGGATGGTGGTATTTGCCACCAGTGTTCTCAGGTTGCCCACCTCAAGGATTTAGAGATGCTGTGGGTGAGAATCTTCCAGTGGCCCTCTTGTCTTGGGTGTGTTGTCCTCTGTGGTTGGTACTGCGTCTTGGAGCTCACTTGAGTAACGTGAGGTGATGCTGATGGCCTTCACCAAATGGATTGTCCTCAGCTTCCCAAGGCTCGCTCAGAGGAGCTTCCAGGCTGGGCTATGTGGGCACTGAGGGAAAGCTCCCTTGGAAAAGCTACCTGCCAGGTTTTCAGCAACCTGTGTCTCCAGTATCACCATCCAGCTAGGAGCTGGAAATACCCGTCAGCTCTGCTGAGAGCACGCCAGCCCTTTGTTCATCCCTCTCCTTGAAATGATATTGTGGTTTACTTAATTAAAAACACAGAGCATTATTGTGGGAATGACAATGAATTCAAAAGGTCTTTTCCCAGATTTAATCTATCTGGCCATCTAATCCAGCCCAGCTCCTCTGCTCTCTTGGGTATCCTGCCTCTGTACACTTCGAGGTGCCTCAGGTGATGTGTTTGCTCCCTGCTCCCCAAAGAAATCTTTCTGTGGTCTGTTAGGGAGCTGTCAGGAGGAATGAGCAGCCTGGTTTCAGCTCCAGTCTGCTGCTTCCCTTTTCTCCCAGCTGTGTTTGTCCCCAGCACTGGGTTTGCTGACAAGCCTGGCCAGCCCTGGCAGAGGGGGCTCAGCTTCTCCTTGCTTAGACCTTGCTGTCAAGCTCACGTGCTCGATGCCCTTGGACAGCCTGAGAGTGGGATCCTTCCTCCTCCCTTCACAGTGGCTTTTCTTTTCCCAAAGCTTTGTGCTAGCAGGTTCTTGGTTTGAACTGGAGGGTGTTTGCTGGCAGGCCAAGCAGCTCCTGCGTGTGCCTCTGCTTCCTGCTGGGCTGTTGAAATTTGCATTTGTGGGACATCCTGCAATAGCTTTTTGATTGCTGACTGTTGGCTTCTTCAGTCCAGATGTTCTGGAGCAGAAAATGTGGCTTTGGGTTTGGTGGCATTCTGATGGAGCATCTGAAAACTGAGAAGGAGCAGGAGAAAATCATCAAAAGAGCCTTTCCCCACTGTGCCTGAGATAGGCAGGTGCATGTCGGGAAGCTCTAAACCATGGTCTTTTTATGGTTGTCACTGTGGGCTCCATTCTCCTCCTCCTTCCTATCACGGTCCATCTTCAAACAGCTGCAGGGAGCTGCATGTGGCAGTGACCTTGGCCAGGGAGGACCCGCCCATAGATGTGCTAGCAGGGCTGTGCTCCCAGCAGGGCACTTTCCACTCTGGTTTTGGATGGAATGTCAGTCTCTTTGGTATCTTGGGCTGACTGGAATGCTTGTGAGAAAACCCTGCCTCTTGCTCTGTATGGAAAAGTGAACTTCCAGTTGCTGCAGAGGGTGGTGGAAAGGAGAGAAGCTCTTTCTGGGAAAGAGAGAAGCACTTGATGAATGTAGAGGACAGAAACTTTGGTGTCCCTGCCACCACCCTCCATGTAACCTAGGGCTGGATCAAGGCAAATCACCATAACTGACTGTGAGGAGGAGGATGGGGGGGGTGGGTTGGAGAATGATGCAGGTGGTGGTTGGGAAAATGCTTCATCTCTGCATCCTGGTTCAGGGTGGTGGGACATGCCATGGCATTATGGTGACAGAGCGGTGGGAAGGGTGACACCACACCCTGTGAAACCAGGTGGCCCCAGGTCTGCAGCTAATGCTGGAGATGTGCAAATAGGAGCAGCTGCTGCTTAGGGCAAAGCTGCCAGAGGGATGCCCTGAGGTGCTGCCAAACATCAGCACCACCATTTTCACTGCCCCAGGCACCCGTTTGCCCTTGGGCAAGCAGCGTTGTCTCTCTGGCCACATCGTGGAAGGCCGGGTGTTGATCTGGGTCCTGCCAGGATGTCTGGGTGTGGGAAATGTGCCTCCTCACACTCCACGTGCCAATGCGGTGTTAAACACGGACTGTTTGCTCTGCCCTGTCCCCACGGGCTGTGGCAGGAGGGGGCTGTCTGCTCTGATGGGTGGACTAGCAAAAATTAGGAATTTTTATTTATATCTCCCCTTTTGGAAGAGTTGTTCTGCCCGTGGCTCTTCACTGGGAATCTGCACGTTGCCAAGTGCCAAAACCACAAATTATTACCCGGGTTATGCACTGAGGTTTGCATTTGGAAGCCTCACCTGGGGAGTGACACAAATCCCGTGGTGGTCCCCTGAGCACACGATGGGAGTTGGTGTTGGTTCTGATGGAGAAAGTCAACACCTTGGGAGCTTTCTACTGAAAACGTGGCCCTTTGCAAGTACCATTGCTGCTCGTGCTCAGTGGGTCCTCCCTTGGCTGCAGGAGCAAACGCAGCTTCTCCACAAAGTTCTTCAGCTCCTTGTGCTTTTATACAGAAAATGAGGGGCATATAGAACCAATGCTTGTTATTTCTAAGGGAAATCTTGATTTACCTTCAAATGCCAGCCCTTCCAGTCACCCGGGGGGAAAAAAAAATAAAAGCCAAAACCAAACCCATCCTGGCAGCCCTGTTGCTACAGAAGTTTGGCTTTTTTAGAAGAAAATGTCTGAAAGTTGAGGTTCTTGTTTATTCCCATGGCTCCAGGAGCTGAGGCTTTAAGAAGAGCTGCTCATTTTTTGACAGCTTTCTATTAGTCATGGGAACTGGCAGTTCTGAAATTAATATTTGCAGACCCTCCCCTCCCTACCCCTGCTCGCTCCTTAATGCAAAGAAAACTCTCACCTCCAGCCTGACTTCCAAGTACGTGATTGAGAACATGTGAATCCACAATGATTGAACTGTGAGTGACCTCCGGGGAGTAAGTGGGTTAATCAAAGCTGGGCTCTTCCCCACACTTCAGTCGCTAAAGCTCCTGCATTTCCTCCTGATGGCTGATAAGGAGAGATTGGATTTATGAAAGAGATGAAGATGTTTGGATAAGCTACAGTACCAAAGCAAGCCTGCCTGACAAGTCAGGGCCTGAAGGAAGCCCATGGTGTTGGAGGGGGTTTGTTGGGTAGGTTTTTTTCGTTGGGGTTTTTTTTTTTTTCTTTCCCAGGTCCTTTCCCCCTGCTGGGATTTTGTCTGCAGGGATCCAGTTGGAGATGCAAACTCTGGGTACCCTGGTTGAAACGATGTGCTCTGAGTTTCAACTTTTTCCCCCAGCTCTGAGAGGTGCAGGGTTTTGAGATTCACTTGGCCAGCTTGGCCCTGTCCTGTGGGCTTCAAGCAGCCCTGGGTGCCGTGACTTTCTTTCCATACCCAGGTTCTAAACCAAAAATGTGGGTTCACGTTATGGAGCATGTTTGGTTATCTCCCTGTTCTCCCCTTGCTGTGCCAGAAAGACCAACACCTGTGTCTGAGATCACTATCTCTGTGTATTTTTAGACATGCCTTATCAATGCTGGTGAATCATGTTTGGGAAAGGGAGCTGCTTCTCTTCCAAAGGTGTTTTGGAAACCAAACCTGAGCTCTGCAGGGAGGGGAAGGAACAAGCAGCAGCGAGGGAATGGCCCATCACTGGAACGTGGTATCTCCCTGGCTGCCTGGAGGGAGGACAGCCTGGTCCCCTTGGTTCAGTGGCTCTTTGCTGGGACATGGTAGCTTCTCTTGGGGCACTGAGCCCTATGGTTCCTGCAGTGGGAAAGGAGGTGACAACCCTAAGGGTTTTCCCAAAGCTTAAACCTGTGGTTTCCTTGCCCAGTCCTGGACCAGTGGCTAGTAAGATCATGGACCCTGGCGAGACCGGTGTGGGGTGGTTGGAGGGGCACCTGCACATCTGCATTGCTCTGTGCCTGAGGCTGGGCACTCTGAGCCTTTCCTGTAGCCTTGCCCATGGTCACAGTGCTTTGGTTGTCCTCCTGGAGTCACCTGCAGAGGAGTTTTCCACTTGGGTGCAGAGCTGTGATGAGCTCACAGGAGGACAACCAGTGGCAAGAGTTGGCTTTTTGCTGCTCTCTGTCTGGGCTGCCTGCCTTCCTCTCAAAGCTCTCTGCTGTGACTGGAGACCCTGGATGCTGCTGCCTATAACACCCCCCACACACCCACACACATCCAAGGCAGCTCCGAGTGGCCATGAAGGTGCTTTTCCTCCAGGAGCCTTGCAGGTGGGGTGGGGAAGGTTAAAACCTTTGAAGCTCTAGGCATGATCCTTGTCCCCTCCTTTGATATCCACCCCCCCAACCTCCGCAGGAAAAGAAAGTAATTTGGGTTGATGTCTCCATTAAAAAGCTGCAGCAGTAAAGTGGTTGTTTGTGCCGAGAGGGGAATGCCCACAGGTAATTTATCTTGACATTTATAGAAAGCATAAGGGTTTACTCATTCATAAAACGAAGGAACAGGGTGTTTTTCTGCACTGGCTGGGCTCTGGAGCTGCTCGAACATTATTGTAGCTGATCGTAATCGTTTCCGGACGTGCCCCAAGATGCCTACAGGGGGTTGCATGGGAACAGTAACAATGTGGGACAGGAGAGCAAACCTGTTGGACAGGAACGGGCCCGACTGGAGCTAACAAATCCTCTTCCTCCCCTGGGCTTTTCTGAATGGCAGGTGAGGGCGAGAGCCAAGGGGAGGACCTGCTGGTGGCTGGCACCCAGGAGCTGGTGAGCACTGGGCTCCCAGTGTGTTTTAGCTGGAGGGAGTGCTGGTGCTGGGGCTCTCTGTGCTCTGCAGCACTGAGGAATGGTGGAGAAGGCTTTGTTTTCAGAACAAGCTGGGTTTTGAAAGTCATTTTTGTCGCTTGTTGCTCAAGCACAGGTAGCGAAAGCTGCTGATGGAGCAGAAGTGGAGGGTCTGGCTCCAGCCTTGGAGCAGAGACAGCAACTAACTGCATCTCAAGGTTCCTTCCTGTGCTCCAACTTGTCTGGCTGGGGAAGGTGTGTGGCTTCCCATGAGCTCCAAGCTGCTTGCTGTGTGGACAGCAACCTTGCATGGCTCCTGTAGGAGAACCCAGGCTGGCTCTGCAGGTGCTTTGGAGAGGTGCAGAGTTTCACACTGCCTTGCAGGGCTCTCTTCTTCCCCACGGTGCATCCATGGGCTGCTCTGGACAAACCTAATTAAGGTGGCTAGGAGACTGGGGAGGTGCACTGGCCCATCTGTCATTGCTGTTGAGATGCTCTTATCTCTCCTTGGCAGAGAGCCAGGTATGGTAGGTTATCGCAGAGTCTGTGGTGATATTCTGGCTTTTTATGGCTGACCTTGTGGCCCTGGGCTGCTGACAGCTGTGGTATCAGCAGTGTTATTGTTAATCCCCCCTGCAATCCAGCTCGTGAACAAGCCCCAGTCTCCTGCTTGGTCTGTGAAGGGTCAGCAGGGGAGATGCTGGAGACCTGTCAGTCTCGCTTGGGAGAGCAGGGACACTTTTAGTTCCCAGGTTCCAATCCTCCAGGGCTGGCACTGGCCCTTGGGTGACCATCCCCAGGACATAAAACAGTGGGCTACAGCAAGGAGAGAGAGAGAGAGATGTTCCCTGCAGAGACTCCTGGTGTTCCTCCAGGCTCGGGGATGTTAAATGCACCAAGTTGCAGGAACTGGACCTCGTGTCTCAGCTGCCGGGCATCGTGCAGCTGGGGAGGACAAAAACCGATCGCCCAACCCACTCCCCCCCACCCTGTGAACCAGAGGAGAGCGGACTCGCCCGTGCTTTGCTGGCCTGCCCCGGTGTTTAATAAACAGTGGGACTAACAAGGAGAAACCTGCCTGGAGTTGTCTTAAGGTGATAAAATTCCTGCGCTGCTCGAGCGCGCTGATTAGCGCGGCTTTGTGCGAGATGACGCCGGGTTTGGCTCTTCCCTTGGCAGGTCTCCTCTGAGCACCCAGCAGCTTTCTGCCCATGTCCCCCGTCTGCCTTCGCTGCCATCAGGATGCCATGTGGCAGGTGCCTCCAAGCACCACCTTCCTGTCCCTGCAGGGTGGGTGAAGAGCAAAGGGGCTGGGTGGTGTAAGTGGGGCTGGTTTGCACCCCCCACCCCTGCACCCATCCTCTGTTGCCGTCCAGGTTTTCCTCCTATCTCTTGGGAGTGGCCGAGCCACAGTTTTGGCAACAGAGTCTCTTGGGGAATGACTTGCCCGGGTGTTTGAGCAGGTGAGCCTGAGCAAGCGTGAGCTGTGGTGACTCAGATGCACCCGGCTGCTGCCGGCACCGTGCCAGGGCCACCCGAGGCTGGAGGCGGGTGGGCGTGAAGAGGTCCTGAGCTGAGTGCAGGGTCTGGTGCCTCTCATTTTGTGGCTTTTTAGGAGCTTGGGTTAATCTCGATCTCGACTGAATGAAGTGCTTCATCACTGGCTTTGGTTGGGGTGGGTGAGTCACCCCTTGAGTAATGTTGTTCCCATGCCAGGTGGGGCACTGGAGAGGGGACACTGCTGGTGGGCATTGCCGGGTCCCCCTACAGCCACATCTGAGCACAGAGAGGGGACACGGAGCTCCAATGTGGTTGTAGGGGACCAGGGAGGGGACACTGCCTGTGCTGAAATGTGACCAAGCTGCTTGGTCCAGAGCTCTCCTGACACTGCTCTCATGCTCACCGCCTTCCCAGTGATGACATCCACACTGACTGGAAATGCAGTCTCTGCCCTCCCCTCCTTTTCCCCCCGTGATCTCCTTTTTTGGCAGTGATGTCGCTCTCAGTAAAACCCCCAAGGCTCTGGTGTGGACCCTCCTGCTGCTCTGCGGTGGCCGCTCTCACCATGTCACTGGGACATTTCCCTTTTGGTTGCTTTTCCCCAGTTGCAGCCGTGGCCCTGCTGTGGTGGCTTGTGCTGGATCTCCAGCCTGGAGCTCAGCCCAGGGGCTGCTCCAAGCCTCACTCCCCGCCTCGGGTGGGTTCACCTCCCCCGGACACCCCCTTTCTGCTGGGTGACCCTGGGGGGGTGACCAGCCCCTGACCCACCCGCCCCCCAGCATCCCGGGGGTAACACCCACGCTGGGTGCCCCGGACCGGGGGTGTCAGGGTCACCTCGCGGGTCCCCCCGGGGGCGAGGCCATGACATCACCACCGCCGCCGCTTATTGGCCGCTCCGTTAATGACGTCACAGTCATCCCTGCTTTCTTTGCCTCTCGTTCTGTTCCTTTCTGCCCGGTCGGGCTCGGGCGTTGCCACGGAAACGCGTGGAGCGTTCCCTGCCCACGGCCGGGAGCGCTTCGGAACGGGCGGGGGAGGAGTTGGGTCACTTAAGAGACGTCTCTTAATTAAAATAGTGTCTCGAGGCGTTGACACCCCGGGCCGGGATGGGAGGAAGGATGCTCGGCTGGAAACTCCGGTCGGTGGGAGCAGCCTTTCCGATGCTCTGCACCTTCAAGGAGTCAAAAAACCCACGCTGTACTTGTCACATTTAACAAGATTTAATCTTTCACCAGGTCAAAAATAGTTATTAAAGACCTGGTTGCTGTCTTGGTGTCAGGAGAAAGTTGAAAAGCAACTTGGAAACATGACAAAAGAAACTTTTTTTCTTTTTTTGGAAAAGAAAAAAGAAAATGCAGATGATGTTTCAAGGGTGAGGTGGTTAGAAATGTCCTTGAAAAGTGAGTTAAAAGCAGCTGGTACCTCTGAAGCTGTGCTCTGGGAGCAGAGACTGCTCTGCTGCCCTCCTTCAGCTCCCAGTCACCATCCCAGTATGGTCTGTTGCTGGCTGCATGCTATTTTCAGGGACAAAACAAAGCCCATTACCCCAGGGTTCAACTTTGACCTTGCTATGGCAGGATTAAAATCCCATGAAGATGAAAAACTTGAAACAAAATAGTTCCCCCCCCCCCCCCCCCCCCCCCAACTTCTCCTTCTGTCTGTTTTTTACTCCCTGTCTTTCCAACTGGCCTGTTTTGCTGCTGAGAAATTGGGAAAACAAACAGAAAATACTCAGCCTTGAGGGTGCTGCTGTCTGGAGGATGACGTAGGCAACCCAGAGCTGCTGCACCCTGGGGAAGGATGGACAATCAGGGCTTTATCTTCTCCTCCTTATGTCTGTGGCTCTGCACTTTGCTCTCAGGGTTTATTTCATGCTTTTGGAGCATCTCTGGAGGGGCTGGTTCCAGGGATGGAGTCTTGTGGGCTGTAGAGGGGCTGTTTGTGAGTGCAGAGGTGAAATGCATCACTGGCGTGGGCTCTGAACCCTGGGGCTAACTGGCACTGCCAGCTGGTGGCACGGACCCCCAGTCTGGCCCATGGGACACCTTGGTGTGCTCTGAAAAGGGCTGGGCCTCCAGCACCAGTTGCTTAACTGGAGGCACCTCCCTGTGCCTGCCCTGGCTGCATTTCCAGCTCCTGATTGCAATGGCTGCTTGTTCCTTGTAGCAGGAGAGAGATTTTTGGGGGTTTTTCTTGTTTTTTGTTTTTTTTTTTTATGAGGTTAGTGAGGTAGGGGTCCTCATCCTGCAACTGCTGTGGGAGCATTGTTAATACTTATTTTGTCAGGGAAGAGAGGTTTTTCCTCAAAGTTGGTCCTCTAGTTATCTGTTGTACTTGGATCTGGGTTTAGAAATGGTTTTGGAGTTAGCATTGCTTTGCCTTTTTTTTTTTTTAATGAAAACAAAAGTACTTCACAAGATTGATTTTTTTTTTTTCCTTTTTTTCAAGCACTTTTAGTGGTAGCTCTCCACCCATCCATTGATCTCTTTTCAAACTAAAACTTGGTTGACAGTTTCCTTGGCTAATTTCCAGCCGGGTACTGGTGCCACTTATCCGATCAGAGAACTGAGGAACGCTCGAGCTGTGGTGAGCTCAGACTCCTGCTCTGTGTAGCAGCTCCTGTTCCCTCTCCAGCTGCCTGCTGCGTTGCTGGTGGGACCTGTGAAGGGAGGAAGCTCAGGGCAGAGGATGCTCTGAAGTCCTCTGCAGAGAAGCTGAGCACTGGGTGGCTTGAGAGAGAGAGAGAGAGAGGTCTCCTCACCCTAGGCAAAGTAACACATAATCACATTTTTAAATGGTGTTTTCAGGGGCTGAACTGAGGGAAATCCTGCTTTGATCTCCTAAAATCTTGTCTGTGCTCTGAGGCAGCAGCCACCTGTTAGCTAATAGTTTGGGGGGAGCAAAAATACACCTTTGGTGTGGTCTTACCCTTAAGTGGGAAGCCGAGGGTGCAGTGTTGCTTCTCACGAGCCTTGGCTGCTGGCAACCTCCTCTGCCACCCAGGCAAATGAATTTATCATTTATTATATAATGGTTGAGTGTGACTGACATCACTGGTCAGGAGTCAGAGCAAACCATGAAGGGAGAGGCTCCTCCAAGCTCCCCAAGAGGGAGAGCGAGGCAGTGGAACAAATTCCATCTCTTTGCCAAACTCGGACTGGTCCTTGCCAAGAGACAGCAAGGAGGGGGCTCAGGAGAGCGAGTGGGTGGCAGCGGGTGCCTGGGATGCTGCTTCCAGGTCTTAGGCATGAGTGAAAGCAGACATGGGATCTCCAGCTGGGCCAGAAGCAGCCCTGGAACTGCTCAGACTGGGGAATGCTGTGAAGTTGGGGCTAGATGCACTTAAGCACCTAACTCCTGTGGAAGTCGGTGGGACCTGGGCTCTGGAAGCAGAAGCTGTGCCAGGCTGTGAACTGAAAGGCTCCTGACCCGTTTAAGGCCAAGCTGAGGATGATTGTTTGCCTCTGAGCAGGCTGCCAGGAGCCCGCGGCATGAAGGGGCCTCTCATCCCTGGTTCCCAGGCCAAGAGCATCGATGTGTCCCTCTGGGCTCTGAGTGCTGCTGAAACCATCCCTGAGATTTAAGTAGGGCAGGCAGAGGGAGTATTTTGCTCGCTGTTTGTACCACTGGAAAGCAAGGCTTGTGCAAACCTGCCTTCACCGATGGCTGCGCTGGAGCTGGGCATCGTGGGGCAGTGCCCTCGGTGATCCTCTCACCCCTGTTTTGTGGCTTTCTTGTGATGAGTGTGGAGGATGCTCAGGGACATAGGTTCTGGCACTTTCCTCTTATGCGTTATGTTGTCTCCTACCCTGGCCTGCTGCCCCAGCTTGTCCTCCCCGATGCAATGTGAAGGATGCTCAGAGGAGGAGCCGCTTCATGGGAGTGCTGCTGTTGTTTCATGGCTGGCACGGTTCAGAGCATGTGGCTTTCAGGGGAAGGGTAACTGCTGGGTGCCAGCGTGGGTGTGGAGGGTGTTGAGATGGTGCAACTGACCCCAGAGAAAGCAGAGGTCATGGAAATACAGGCAGGGAGGGCAGAGAGCTCAGGGATGTCACACAGGCATCGCTCCTGCTGCGGGGCAGGGTGGTGGGCACAGGGGTGAAGCTGCTGCTGGCCTTTGGGTGAGCAAGGGCAGACCTGCGGGCAGGGTCCAGAGCCCTACCCTGGAGCAGCCCTTGCGTTGGTGGGGCATGTGGAGCCTGAGTTTTGGGTGCTCGGCATCACAAGCTTTCAGGAGCATCCTCAAGAGCAGGGGGGAGATGGGCAGAGCCAGCTCCTGGGGAGGGATTGGAGAGCAACTGGGATTTGAGGGCAGGGGAGAACTCGGTGTCAGGCAGGAGGAGTTGTGGTGTAAATCAGCTCTGTCCAGCCTTGTGCTTTCAATAGCCTTTTAAATAATTTTTTTAATAAACCCTCTGCCACCCTCTGAGGACTGGGGAGGACAAACCTCCTGGTTTTCCGCCCGGTATCACTAAGCAACCATGTCCTGAAATTCACAGCCCAATGGAGAGAACTTTGTTTACCAGGAAGAAAACACTTGAAAAGGGGAATCTTTGGCGGAAGCACGACGGGATTAACTCTGGGGTTTCTTTAGGCAGTTTTGTTGTTTTTCAGGGCCTGACCTTAGTGCTCTGATTCGCTTTTGCCAAGCGACTCTTTCCCTGCCTAATTTCGAGCTCAGCATTGTGCTGGGGTGGGAAGGGGGAGGCTGGAGAGCCAGGTTTGGCAGCGCGAATAGGAGCCTGAGATTATCTGGTTTAGAGCAGAGGGAGTTGATCATTAGATGCCATGCTTCTGAAAATCCCACTGTAATTAATTTTCTCCTGAATTAATTAGAGGAATTGTGAAGGGATGCTGGGCCGGGACAGTGAGGGGGAGGTTTTTTGGGGTGATATATGGTTTGTTGGCAGAGCAGGAATTAAATCTCTTTCCTCCCCCTTCCCGGGCTGCTCGCTAAAGCTGCTCTTGGCCGTGGCTGGTGCAAGGTGCTGCGTGCAATGTGTCACCAGTGAAACCACCCCTGGTGTCAAGTGGGGGCTTTTACCCCTTTTTCTCTGGCCCAATCAGCTTTGAAGTGGGACGGATGGGACAAACAGCTCTTTGGGGCTGGGCTGTGTGAGGGACCATCATCCCCAGGCTGTGCCTGGGGTGCCTTTCTCTTCTAAGGGGCCAAATGTGGAGGGGGAAATTGAGTCTCCATCTCTAGCTCCAGCAGAGGAGAGGGTTGAGGAGATGCTGGTTTGCTTTTGGCTTTGCTGTGTAAGGTGGGTGGAATTGCTGTCTCTGCTCCGCACAGAAATGGGAACGATTAGCGATGCCGTGAGCTCTGGGTGCACCATGGCTTGCAAACGAGAGGATGTAGGAATGGGGGGTGGGGTGGGCTGCGTCTTGAGGTCCTTGTGCTCAGCAGAAAGGTCCCCAGCATCATTCCCAGCTTAGCTTCCTGCATCCAACCCTCTGCTGGTGCCAAGTCCCTTGGCTAGCGGGTGAGCATCATCCTCTGGAGCTCACCTGCTTGTGCTGAGCTGGGGCAAAGGCCCTGCCAGCCCCATGGCCCCCAGCCCGGGCTGCTCTGTGGTCAGCGGTGGCTAATCCTTCCTCCCTGGCTCGGGGCTGGCAGAGGCGGGTGGGAGGGAAGGGCAGGCTGACGAGCATGGGAATCTGGAAGGCTATTCAGTGGTAATTATCAGCCTCAATACCGAGCGCGGGGGAGAAGGGGGAGAGCGATGGGAGAGAGGGGAAGACCCATGGGGAAAAGCAGTGTGGGGAGGAGGAGTTTCCTCCCCCTCTGTCACCACGGAAGAGAAGCAGGTGGGGGCAAGGGGAGGGATGGAAGGGGTGACATATTCCTCGCTCCCTGTGCTGAGGATGAGGTGGGTGTCGTGACCCAGCTTGCTAGCTCCTGCAAGTGCGGTGCTGGCCAGCTGGTCCCTGGGGATTGCAAGCCCTGAGCCTGTGTCTTGGTGTCAAGGACCCCCAGCCAGCTCCTGACAAGCTGGTCGCTGTGGCGTGATGCAATCTGCTATTGCACCTGCTTAATTAACCCCAATTAGTCCAAGTGCTGCTGCCTCTTCAGGCAGCGGTACCTCCTGGGGGCTGCAGGCTGAAGGAAGGTGGGGCTGAGACCTTGCCAGCTAGCTGGTGGGACCTGGGCAAGGAGCTCCTGTGGTGACATACCCAATGTGCCTGACCTGAAAATGGGTTTGGCATCTCTGAACATGCAGGCGAAAGCAGGGTTGGGGGGTCTGTCTTTGTGAGGCACCTTGTATCTCTTATCAGCTGTGCACACAGACCTCAGAGGTCCTGTGGCACAGGAACCAGAAGAAATCAGGCGGTGACCTGCAGGTCCCCCAACCCATCTGGGACCCCCTGCCCTGAGGGGAGTGTTGTTTAATGCTGGCTTTTCCAGTTCAGGATACTTCTGAAGCAGGAACCAAAGATGCTGCCGGATCTAGTGTCCTGTGTGAGGAATGATCCAGTGGTGCTGGAAAGGGAGACTGGGCTGCTGTTTGCTCCAGGAGCTCTGTGCTTATCACCTGGCAAAGGGTTTGCTTTCCTAGACTAGTTTCACCTTCCCACGTGACTATCAAATGTCTCTTGCCCTTAAATTTCAGCAGAGCTATTATTTATCAGAGTTTTTTTGCCAGATCCCCCGTGGAAGGTATGCTTCGAGGTTTAATCCCATCCCTGACAAGCTGTGGCACATCGTTTGGCTCTGGCGTTACCCTTCACAGCATCCAAACTTCTTTGCCAGTGCAGGGACCAGAACTGGCTTCTCCTGCAGCTTCCAACCCGTGCAGCCCAGGTCTGACAGCACCCTGCGTGCACTCAGGGGTCCCTCATCCCCTCCTTTGT
>JANIJG010010127.1:33898-47659 GCA_024611175.1 Megaceryle torquata | reverse complement strand
TTATTTTTTTTTCTTCTTTGGACTTGTGTCAGTTGCAAACCCCATTGCAGATCTGTGCCCGAGAGTCTCGCGGGGACAGAGCTCAGCACACGTGAGGCACCCCAAGGCAGGGTGTGAGTACAGTGGCCCTGGCTTGGGGTTGGCTGATGCCAACAGCCCAAGGGCTTGTAATGAGAGTAGGTGGCCCTTGGATTTACTGAGCGTATCACCAAGGTTAATGCAGCAGCATCTGGAGAGCCTTCTGCAGGAGGCGGCCTGAACATAACTCAGGCCAAACTTGTCACAGTAATTTAGTCACCTAGAAATGAAGAGGCTGATCTGACTGGATAAGTGAACCCACCGCCAGCCTTAGACCTTTATTTGAGGCTGGGATGTAGGGTCCCAGTTCCCTCCCTTTGGAAGCAAAGCAGTAGCTGGAGGGGCTGACTCCCCTGCCTGGTGAGATGCTCCTCACCAAGGAGCTGACAGGGTTTGGGACAGTGGGGTGAGGGGGTTGTGTTGATTTCTCTTCTATACTCCATTTTTGATGAGGGCTTTGTGAATATTCGGGGGGCTTTGCAAAGAGGATGACATCAAACCTGGTAAGTGTTGGGCTTACTAGGAACGAGTTTATGGGCTTCAGAGGGCATTTTACTGACCTGCTGCTATTTGAGAATTCTCAAATAATCTGCTTTAAACTCTAATCTGAGCTTGCTGATGGGATCGTTCACTTCAAGAATGTCCTTGTGTGCTGCTCTCTGCAGCTAATCTAAGTTTTGAAAGGATTTGGGGCTTCTGTCTGAAAAATACGATGCGATGCTAAACTTCAGCAGCACGCTAGAATGCACAGACTCCTGACTTTTTGCTTTGCTGCTGGTGATCTTCAGAAACCCCGGGCTGATCACCTTTATATCTCCATACCCGTTTGGTCAGAACGGACCAAACAGCACTTGCTGGTGCCTTGCAATCCCTGGAGGGATCCCTGACTCGCAAGGAGCACTTTGCCTTAAAAATCGGCGTTTGCTTTTCCTGGTGGCAAAGATGCAGAATTTTGGGGAGCATCTGTTCAATCTGCTTCCCCCACCCACTCTGCCACTGATGCTGCATCCCGGGGCTTGTACATCTATATCCATGAGCAATGCGTTTTGTGGGTGGCGACCTGGGATTAGCTGATGGAATTTATTAGCTCTGATGGAACCATTTTTAGGCAAGATGTTTTTGCAAACAGTATTTCATCATAAACCGCTGCTGTCAGTCACCTGTAGGCGAATGACTCTCAAAAACCCAACCCTAGATTGGAGGAAATGATAAGTAGTTCTGCTTGTCCTAAAAGCTTTTTTTTTTGTGTGTTTGTGTGTCTTTATTTAATATCTTGCTGGGTAAATAATTATTGGCCTTCTGTGCTGCAGAATGGGTGCGGAGGGTCAGCAAGTGTCTTGAAAATGGTTTCAGTTCTGCATTGGATAGCCAAGCCAGATGTTTGTGTGAGCACACAGGACTGACCGTGCTGCATTCCTCCAGCTGGGTTGGCAGGTGGGTAGGCAAAGGCAAAAAAAAAAAATGTACCTGAGCTGCTGCAGGAGCTCTCCCCAGGCTGGAGAGCTGAGTTGGTAGAGCTGGGTCAGACCATGGTTGGGTCAAACCTTCCACACCACAGCAGTGGAGATGGACGGAGCTCAGCTGAGGCTGCTGCCCTTCGGGGCCAGGTTGAAATGCAGAAAGGTGGGATTCCACAAAGAGAAGGAGCTCTGATTTTCAGTAGGAATAATGGAAACAAGGTGACTTTTCCTGTAGCAGTCCCCAACCATGAACTGTAGGCTGAGAACGGCTCCTCCTTGCAATGCAGCTGGAGATGAAGTCTTCAATTGGGTATAAGACATCAGAACTCGGATACTAATTTACATACCTGACCTATAGATGGCAAATATTTTCAGGATTGACTCAGTACAGAAGCAGCACCTGAGTGGGGTGAGTGGTAAGAGATGAGGTGATGCATCTTTCTAAGAAGGTGTTTGATGCACAAACACTCCCAGTGCCTGGAAACAGAGACACCCAGAGCTGGAAACAGCCATCAGCCAATTTCACTCTGGAAAATAAAGTGTGGTGGGGGTTTTTATTACTTGGAGTTTGTTTAAATGCTTGTGAGGAGGGGAAGAGTAAATTCTCCATCCCTTGGAGTCTGTAGTGAGAGCAAGCAGGTTTCCCAAACCCACCGCTATTGTGGCATCAGCTGCTGATCCACGCACGGGAACTGGCTGTGGGAGCTCCTGGCTGTTGCTTCTGAGCCAAACCCTCCTGGCCATAGCAGCTCATGGAAAACCACCTCCCAGGGAGGCTGAGGGGCCATCCCAGGAGCCGAATCACCCCCCTGTGCCCATGGCAGGGCTGCAGTGGCCACCTGACGGACCGTTAGTCGGGGCTGCTGTTCTCCAGGAACAGGGCTGGTTACCACACAGCCCTTTGCAGCCTCCTGTCAGCATCTCCCCAGCTCCAGCTACTTTCACCACCTCTGTTGTTAAACCGCGTTGTCACTTTTCTCACCTGCTTGTTTTCGGTGTTTTCTCTGACAGTTGCTTTTTATAAGCATGAAATTTTTTATGCCCCCCTCCCCCTTCTGTTGTTACCTGTTCTAGCCCTCGGGCGCCGAGCTCGGAAATGCATTCACTGGGGTTTGCCCTGGCCTGTCGCATACATCATCCTGCTGAGGATGGTGTGCGTCTGTTTGGCATTTAGTCATCTTTGCAGCCCGACAGGAGTTTCTTCTGCTTCTGTCCTTTTCCAGAATTAATGCACTTTGAATAACAGAGCAGCAATGGGCATGGGTGGTGGTGGGGAGAGTGATGCTCTTTGTGTCCTGGTGTGGGCTGCTTGGGTGCACGTACTGAAAATGTTGCTTGGAAACTTTCTTCTCTTCAGAAATCGGCCGGCATGGAGGTGGTGACCACCCCTGACCCCTCATGGAACTGGAGGGATGGGCTGTGGGTAGGATGCTTCCGATGGTGTCTGTCTTAACTCAGCTTCAATTGCTAAGCAGAGGTTAATAGGAGCCAAGACTCGTTAACTGCTTACTCATTCCCTGTACATACTGCCCTGTTACCACTAAGAGAAAATCAGCTTTTGCCACTGGCTGCCTTTAGGTGACCGCTTGGGATACCCCAGGACCTGTTTTGTGAAGCTCTAGAGAAAAGGATGCTGTGATGTGACCGGGCTGTGCTCCCCATCACTGGCACGCTGAAGGGCAGAGGTTTTCCTCCCAAGAGCCCTCTGCTAGTCTCTGGTGACTTCCCTGAGCTCTGCCTGCCTGCAATGTCACAGTGAGAGTGAAATGCAGCCAGGGGAGTCTCAAAGGTCTCCTGGCTCAGGTGGTGTGAGATGTGTTTGATCCCAGCTCTCTCTTCTAAAGGTAGAAGTGTTGCACAACAAGACGTTCGCTGGTTAAATGGAGACTTCCCACCTTTCCTCTCTCTGGAAATATTTATCTCTAAGCCAGCTAAGGGCAGAAGGAACTTGTTTCCATTGCGATGTTTTGGGGTTGCTTTTTTCCACAGCTAAAGACGTTATTAAGAGTAGATGGATGTAATTAACTCCGAAGTGATAGGCTTGTAATTACCCAGCCTGTGAAAAGGATTGCATTAGTCTTTATCTCGGCAGCTTTATTAGCAAAGATGTTCTGGGCTGTTTTGGGATGCACTGAAATGTCCGAAGCAGTGCTGGAGCCGTGCAGAGCCCTGGATGCAGGCAAAGGCTGGTGGAGGCTCTGGCTCTGCCCTGAGGTGGGAGACAGCAGGACTTGCAGCAGGTGTCTCCAGGTGTTGGTTTGCTGATGTTTTGGAGGTTCATCTGGGATGACAGCAGTCCACCCTTTGGGTCTTTGGTTGCAGCTGCTGGTTCCTCTTGTCTTGGTCTGTTCACGGGTGTCACTGGAGGGGTGGGAAGGAGAAAAGACTCATAAATTAACTGTATGACATGGAATAACTGTACAGCTCTGGAAATTAATACTTCAGGCTTCTCCTGTTTGTGCTGAAACCACCCCAAACTCAGTATGTGTGCACTGGACATACTGTTGAGGATAACGTTGAAGAAAAGTGGGTTTTTAGCTCATGGCTCCCTCGGTGGGGGAATAAGCTTAAAGGCTCCATCTATTTATTTACGTATTTATTTATTGGTGTGCAACTTGCATCAGTTTGTCATCATTATCCCTCTGGGCATGACTGGTCAGGGGGAGATAACTCGTAGCCGAACTCATGTTGGAGCCTTCTTTAGAAGTTTTGAGACAAATAAAAGTGCCCCTGGGAATTAGACCCTAAATTGCTGTTTTGTGTGGGAAATCTGCCCTGATCTTGCTCTCTGCAGCCTGTGATTTGCGTGAGCAGCGTTTCTCCTCCAGTCTGTAGCCCCTGCAAGGTGGATGTTGCACTGGGAGCAAGGCCCAGCTTGGGTGCTCTGATGTTACTCATGAGCTACACCCTGCAGCGGAGAAACAGGATTATTTAATTTTGCATCTTGGGTGCTTGGGATTTGCTAGAGGTGGTGTTTGGGATTTGCTAGAGGTAGTTCTTGGTCACCTTCTAGAATTGCTCTTGTGATTTGAATTTACAAGTGTTGAGTGTTTCATGGCTGTTTTTTCACACCACACCCTTGCCTGCCTTGGAGTCCATGACTGGCTGCAGACTTCTTTAGTGTCCCAACACCCTCGCCTGCTCTGCAGTGCTCATGGGCAAGTTGTTGTGCTTGCTCCAGATGCAGGATAAAATGAGAATTACCTTTTAAATCCAGCTTTGTGACCTGTGTGTCAACGGAGTGTCGGTGACTTCAGGCAGTGCTGTGTCTTGTTCTCACCTGGGGATTGCTGTGACTTGGAATACCAAGGTGGGGGGTAATCAGGTTACTAAATGTAAAAGTCATTGAGCAAAGAAAAAAAAGCCAAGGTGGTTAAATAATTTATTTAATAACAAATCATCCCCCTCATCATTTGAGGGATTGCTTGAGAAAGAAAGGTTCATAGGGTAGGGCACGGGTCTGTTTAGGTGTTCTTTATTCTTGTAGGTATGGTTGGACTTGGTGATCTACAAGGCCCTTTCCAACCACAATTATTCTGTGATTCTGTTTCTTTGAAAGTGGAGTTTGATGGTCCCTGCTGTGTCTGGGGGCGAGTTATTTCATCTCTTTACGTTCCTTGCGGCTGCTAATAATAAATTACAATAATATTATAAATCATGGTAATGAATTCAGTAACTTGTGTATCTCATTGTGAGGGGAAATGTGTTGTTACACTTGAAGCTGAATACTGTTCCTATTAAGAGTCAATATATAGCAGGAGCAGTGTTAAGGACAGGGACAAGGTGCAGTTTAGGTGTTTCCAATAAGGATACTTCAGATGCTTCAAGTGTATATGAACTGCTTTGGGTGATGCTCCTGTGCTGGTGGTGCAGGACAGGCAGCATCACTGGCAGTTTGCAGTAGAGAAAGTGAACACAAGCTGTCTTGTGCTATCACAGAAGATCATAATGAGTGTTAATTGCTCTAATTTACCAACAGACGTAACAAGTTCAACACATGCTTTTACCAGAATGATTATCTTTTGGAATGGGCTCTTCCTCTCCTCCATTTCTTGATGTCTCCCAGTCAAGCCTGGGACTATCTTCCTGTATGTGGTGTTCAGTGCTAGTTGCTGGGCTTGGTGCAGCCCTTGCAGGATGCTGGCACATGGAGAAAAGCGGAGAGAGGCTGAGCCAGGACAGACAGACTCCCTGGTTGAGGGAGTTTTAACACCATGTTGAAAGGAAACTTATGCCACTGAAACCACAGGACTCCTCTAATGATTTGGAGTCTCTGGCCGTGATGGTTCCCTGTAAGATCCCAGACACTTCCAAATATCAGGATACTGCATCCTCACAAGAGGGCCAGATGCCACAGGGTGCCAAGGGGTTTCTGACTCTGCTGGAGCTCTGCAGGCAGCCGTGGCTCCGGAGCTGAAAGGGGAAAATGCACTTCTGAATTGCAAGGAAAGTTAAGCCCTTTAGGACAAAATTCTCTCAGGACACGTTTTGATATTTTGACTTCTTTTGTGCACAGGTTGGGTAAAATTCTTACCTCCTGCAGCCTTTAATTTTAACCCATCTGGGTCTTTGTTTTAGGTCCTGGAATCGTGAGAACTTCCAATGACTTGGCAAATCTCTCCGAACCGCTGACGTTTCGCTGCCACCTCCACCCATGCCTGTCCCTTGCTTGCTCCCTCGCCGGGTGTCAGTTCGCCAGCCTACGTGCTGAGAAGAAAAGTTAAAAAGGTAAAAGTCTGTAATCTGATTCTGCAGTGACCTGTCTAATCCTGTTCCCTGGTACAGCAAGAGCTGAAATACTTGTGCTGCAAAACAATGGCTTGAGGAGACTAGAGAAGGAAGATGAGAATCTGCAGGGATTTATTTGTATTTTATTTTTTCCCCTTCCATCTTTTGTCTTTTTTGGACTGAAAGCTGCCAGTGGGAGAGCAGGGGTGGCAAGGAGGAGCTTGGGGTTGGGTGTCTGGGTGGCAATGCCTTGGGTCCTGCTTTGGAGGAGAGCAAGGGTGCAGATTCAGGCAGCCCAAAGTAAATCTGTGTGGTGGTGACCTCAGAGTTGTCCCAGAGGTGATGAGCTCAAATATGATGCGTAAAGTGCTGCAGCTCCACAAAGAGCTGCTGTGTTGTGTTTCTACCTGAGGAGTTCCCACCAGCTCCAAACTGATTTCCATACTGGGCTAAAAATGAGGTTTCTGATGTGTGGTTGGACTGTGGTGGGAGCAGCTGAGCTTTGTGCTCCTCTGGGGCAGCAGGTTCTTTGCTCTGCCCTGGGCTGGTTCACACCTGGATTGCTGCTTCACTTCTCAGACCAGGGCTGCTTTACTGGTGTTTCCTCCTCCTTGACCTTGTCTTGGATCAGGGAGTTGAGTCCAGGCTTCCAGGGCGAGGGTTGTGGAGTTGGGGCTTTCTCATTGCTCCTTTCCTGACACTTTTGGGGCATATGGGTTTTTTTCCTCTTGCTTGTTGTTGGGGGGGGGGGAAACCCCCCACTTCCCTGTACTGAGCCTTAATGCAGGTTCCACTGAACCCACCTACCTCTGCAAAGGGGTATTCTGGAAGAGCAGTCTCTGCAGATGAGAAACAGGTTTGTTTTAGTGGGTTCTGCTCTGTTGAAAATACACCATGTCGCGCAAGCTGTGTGAGGTCTGGATTGCAGAGGTTATGTTTTGAGTTTGCTGCTGTATTGGAGAGATGTTGTCATGAGGCTCTTCGTCCTTTCTCCTCAAGAGTTTTCTCCTGGTGGGGCTCTGGCTTTCCCTTTACCAAAAGCTCTGGTTTTGCTGCTGCATTAAATTGAACCACAATTTGAGAGCAATTTCCAGCTGGGAGCCTGAGTACGCGGCTCCTCGAACGTTCGTTTTTCTGAAGACTTCTGGCTGGGTTGCATGATTTCCTTCCTTATTTTTTTAGGCATAGTATCCTCCAATCCTCCTGATATTGCCAAGGCTGTTGATGCAAGTGCCACAGTGTTGTAGAAGGGGAAGGCTTAGAGAGGTATGAAACCAGTCCAAGGTCAACCACAGCAGCACTGGCAGTGTGTGTATTGAGGCAGCTCAGGGTGTTCCCCTGCAGAAGGAGCCCCTCTGCTGAAAGCTGTTGTGTTTTGGAGGGTGGTTTGGGGTTAGAAAGCTCGGGCTGGAGCATGGCTGATGTCTGCTTCCAGCAGAAAACACTTCTCATGGAATTCATGCAACCGGGGCTCTGTAATGGAAAATCTGCCACACCTTAAATGCTATCGTGTTACTCATGAGCGCAATACTGCTAATTAACCGAGTTAAACCCCAGATTTATTGCATGTCAGTTATCACCTAACAAGTTGGCATATCTGAGAGATGCATCAGAGGCCGGATGTGCTGGTTTCCCACCTGAGGTGAGAGAGGTCACCTGCCTTGCCACCGGTGGAGATTCACTGGATCTTGCTGTGTTTAAATATAATCCTGCTCGCGTACGCGAATGCGTTTCACGCCGCTGGGCTGCAAGGGTGTCGAGTCCTCCAGTGTAATGAGATGCAAAATACTTAGTGGTTTCATCACAGGTGGTTTTTTTTTTTTTTTTGGTGTGTGTGTGTGTCTCTGTGGAACCTTCTCACATCTCTTGATTGCTTCTGACATCAGAAATGTTCTCAGGCTTCACCCCTCCACCCTGATCCGGCGCAGCGCTGTGTAAATGCGGCGCTGAACTCAGGCTCTGTTGTTATCCTGCAGCTGAAGGCTGTGGGAACTGATGGGGTTTGCTGATTCAGCTCCTTGAAAAGGAAATCTAGAGGCACCCCGTGCTGGCAGGGTAGCCAGGAGCACGGTTACAACACCTGGGCTTAAACTTGCAAATCATCTGTAGCGTTGAGTTGCAGCTCAAATCTTTTTCTTCAGTTTGGTCTCTGCCCTTAGATCTCCTATTCCAGGACATGTCTGTCCACCTTCCTGCTTCCCAGGCTGTTGCAGAGCTGAGGTGCCTGCGTGCCACTAGAGCACCACATCTCATCCGTGTTCAAATGCTGAAAGAATTCCAAAATGTGGGGAATTTAGTGCCTGCAAAGTAAGGAAAAGTTGAGTATTTGGAATCTACAAAGGAACGTAGTTTTGGCATTCATGGTGCTAATGGGGAAAGTCTTGATTAGAATCTAAAGTTCACAATTTCTATGTCCCCACATGAAGAAAAGCACCAGGGAACACGCTGGTGTTGCGTTATTCCGTGCCTGTAATAACTCATCTGAGGTTGCTTAGGCTGACACAAACTGGACAGAGATGTGACATCTCCTGAACTAGCCTGACGCCCTTGCTCCGAGACCTCTGAATAGCAGAAGACCTTGAGAGCACTAGGGAGGAGCCTTAGGAATGTGGTGTGGATGGGCTTCTTTTGCGGGGTTGAGGACCACCGTGGTGGTTGAAGGGAGCACTGTAGCCTGCAACAGCTTCTCTGCCTGTTCTTTGTGAAGCCCAGGGCTTCCCGAGCGGTGGCCGCTCAACTGAAAGCGCGTGATGAGACCAAGTGCACGATCTGAACTCAGACCTTGCCTTTCGAATGTGGAGTGGGGTGCTAAGCAGTCGCTGGTGATGGGGTAATCTCAGGAGGCATACTCATGTGGCTTTAGCTCACAGGTGACAGTTGCACTGGGAGGCACTGGAAATGAGCAGGCTTTGAGCTTAGAGGGAATCAGAAGTTTAGCTGCTTGCTGGCCTCACCTTTCTGACCAGGAAGTCTGGTTGGCTGTGAGATAATCTCCTGATTGCACAGACCTGGCAAGGAGATGTGCCCTTGAAGGTGGGACAGGTCGATGTTTGAGCCAGCCCAGCCTCTGCTCTGATGTCTCTGAAGCTGCTTTTCTATTTCACAACCCCATGCTGAGCTTCCCTGATGCCAATCCCAGGCTGAAGGACAAGCTGGGAAGTCCCTTTGCTTTCTTTTAAGTAGATAATTGGTTTCCAGCTTGGGGTGTGTTTTTCAATTAGGGCTGTGTTGGATCATTCCCACGTGTAGACTGGATCCCACACCTTCGTTTCCTGCTCGCTAGCAGGAGAGAGCACAAAGCCTTCACAGCAGGGTCTCTGGGAAGCCAGTGAGAGGTTTTCTGTTGTCTGTGGCTGGAAGGACTGATGCCCTCAGGCCCTGCAGGTTCTCCTGTTCTCCCTTCCAGAACAAGCCTGGAAACAAGCTGGGAGATAAGCTGGTAGTGCTCCTCCCTCCCTGCTGCCCATCTGTCCTGCCCATCCTCATCCCACAGCTGGGACCCTTTTTTGCTCCAAGTCACTCCTGTTCCCGTAAGCCAAACTTAAAAGGAAGAGCTTCTGTCTCAGTGCTTCTCCTTGGTGGGATGTTGGGCCAGGCAGTGCCCTGGGAGAGGCCACTTGCAGGGGCTGTGCCCTGGCTCCTCCGTCTGATGGATGAGGCTCTGTCCATAGGAACTGGTTCTACATCTGGCTTTTTCTCACTTACCTGCTCTTCCAAGATCCTGAGAATTTGCTCACTGGGGTCCCAGATGTTCTGGACTTTTTTTGGGTGTTGTACTAAAACACTTTGCTAATACTCAAAAGGGTGTTTTCCTGCGTGAAAGAGCTGAAAGCTGCCGCGGTTGCTGGGTTGTGTCGATGTTAATTTATGGTGTGTTACCTCCAAAGAACCGTGACCCTCTCCCGTGGACATGCAGAGCTGTCCTCTGAGAAGCTCCTGATCCGAGCACCGTCTTCCCTCGGGTGCAGTGACGAGTGCTCTTTGCAGGAGGAGACAGAGCCTGCTGCCTTTGAGGGGTTTGGATGCTTAGGAGGGCACAGCTGGGCCAGCTTGAAGCCTAAAGCTTTCTCCTCTCTCGAGTGGTCCTTGGCTGCTTTTGCCACGTGCTGTGGAGGAGAAATTGCCATTTCTGTCAGATTTCAGAGGGGACGCTGCCTCATTTCCCTCAATGTTCTGCCCAGTTAAATTCTGATCCGTGAACCATTAGGTTCCCCTGAAGATACCACTTTCCCCTTTAGCACCACCCACCCAAGCTACCTCCTCTTCTGTTCCCCAGATGTTTGAGCTGCTGCGTAGCTGCTTTGCCTCATTTCTGCTTTGTTGGTTTTTTTCTTTGTCAGACAATAAATCCTGTTTTGCTTTCTTCAAACATGTGGGGGAGATCCCAACAAGATTGATGACAGAGAAGGGTGGTTAATATTTCCCTGTACAGAAGAAAGTTTGTGCAGTGCAAAGCACGGAAGTGATGCAGCTACTTTCTTGTGGGATTATGCGGGACAGTAAATCAGAAACCTGGTTCTCCTCTCCAAGGATCAAGCGACAGGACAAAAGGAAGCGGCCTCAAGCTGCCCCAGGGGAGGTTGAGGTTGGAGCTGAGGAACAATTTCTTCAAGCCCTGCAGGGTTGTCCACGGCTGTCCCAGGCTGCCCAGGGCAGGGCTGGAGTCCCCGTCATCCCTGGAGGGGTTTCTGAGCTGTGGTGCTGAGGGCCATGGGTCAGTGGTGCCCTGGCAGTGCCAGGTTGGACTTAAAGATCTGAAAGGTCTCTTCTAACCAAAACAATTCTCTGATTCTACGTTGGCAGATGCTGATTGCAGGTGGGAGGCTCCAAAAGGGTGGGTGATGATTTAAAGCAAGGCAAGAAAAGGAGAAATACCGTTGAATTTTTTGTTGTTGTTGTTGGTCTTTTACAAGCTGTGTTTGCATCCAGCTTGGCACCGAGCCTGTTCTCAGCCAGCTGCAGCTGGAAAAGGTGTCCAGCCATGCAGGTAGTGCTCGGACCTGTGCGGACACACAAATACCAGTTCTATTCCATTCCCCTCCGGCGGGCGAGCGCAGGCACTTCCCAGCTGCCCATCCCCTTCCTCAAAGGGGCTCTGGTGGTCCCTGCCTGGAAGGAAAGCACAAACTCCTTCGAAGGCCATGGTGCTGTCGCAGCCCATCCGGCTGGAATCGGGACAGTGGGCGATTCCCATCCCCCTGGCCCTGCCGCCCGCTGCCCCGGCTCCCCCCTCCCCAGCCCTGCCTTGCCCTTTTGTGGAGATTTATAGAGCCGAGTGGGCTGAGAACAAATGAGCAGACATTAGGGCGATGTGTTCTGCATACTAATGACAAGATACTGCTTCTGCACCTCGGGGCAATACTGGGTCAGGCCAGTTTAGCTGTAAACTTTATTTATGTGCTTATTACATCGCAGCTGCAGTTTGCCGGCCTGGGCTGAGGGTTTAGGGATGTGTCCGGCAATAAATTTTGTTTGTTTATTTGAAATAAGATGCCCTTTCACCCATCCCCCACCCCAAGCCTTCCTCTCTTTCCTTCTGAGAGGGGAGGAGGAAAAAAAATTCATAAAATTAAAAAAAAAATCCCTTTTTTTTTTCCATCAGAGTCATGGGTGGAGAGTAGAAGGTGGGACAGAGGGAGAGGAAGGAGAGGTGATGAACCAGCTTCACGGGGAGCAGTTGGATTTCTTTAAGCCTTGCTGGTGTAAGGAGGATTTTCCCCTCCTTGGCAGGTAGTGGCGAGCAGAGGAGGGGAAGGGTCTTCATCAAAGCTTTGAGACCTGGAATCCAGCTCTGCCACTGAGCTCTCTGGGCAGGCACAGTCAAGCCCCTTTGTCTCCAGCCCCATCCGATACCCAGTGCTCAGACACCTTTTTTTTGGCCCATCTCACTTACACCAGGGACGGGTTTTGCTGCACTGCTTTGGTACGAGCAGTGGGGAGGTGGGTTTGGTTTGGGAGGGGACTTGCTCTGTACTCCTGAGATCAGTGGGGAGATGGGAGGTGATTTATGCCCACAGCAAAGACGTTCTAAACCATCCTATTTTTATGGTATCCCCTCCAGCCTGTTTCTTCCTCGTGTTACATCTTGTCTCTGAGGTTTATAGGTGCTCTGGGGGCAGGGATTGTCGTTCTCTCTTGTCCTGGCTCCCAGCTACTTTCCGCCTTGCGCCATCATTCACAGCAGTAAAACATGTGGAGGACACGATGAGTTTTGGAGAGGGAGCTTTGCCTGCTCCTGCTGTGGTGCAGAGAAGGTAGGAAGGGCTGAGTGGAAGCAGAACTGGTTCCTGTGCATTTTTCAGAGCCTCCTTTGAGATCTTCAGCCTGGCTGAGTCTTGCTGGTGTTGCTGTGATATAAATGAAGGATGCCCTCTCTGGGCTGGTGCTGGGACTTTTAACTGGTGAGTCCTTGTGAGGTTATTTCACACATCAGCCCTGAAGGTTCTTCAATTCCTGGGGCTGGATGTGGCCACCTGGAGCCGGAGGTGGCCATCTGGAGCTGGGAAACAGCTGCATCAGGGCTGGGACTGAACTGGGTTGAAGCACAACTGCTGGCAAGGCTAATGGGGGGGTGTGGGATGGAAGAGGCTTTGTAGACCTCGTGGCCTTTCTAATGAATGTATCTCCACCATCTCCATGTTGGTGCCCAGCTCCAGGACATGGCTCTGTGGTGTTACAGGCCACCAGATAAACCTGGCTGGGTAAAAACTCAGCCTGGCAAGCAGGTAAAGGGTCTGTCTCCCTGACAGAGATTTCAACAAGAATCACGTGAAGCCAGCCCAGCTCATCTCAGCTCCCAACCCTTCCCCAGGGAACGCCGTCCCAGCACCGCCGCTCCCCGTTGCCGTGCGTTAGCCTCGAGCTCTAATTGGGTTGGACTTGGATTTCCCAGGCCCTCTCGCCTGGCAGGGGCTCCAGCTGTCCCCGAGGTGATGGCCCAGGGCTGGGCCGTGGCTGGCCAGGGGATGCGTGAGGGGCCCTGGCAGGAGAGGAGCGCTCCTGGCGCACAGCCTGCTCTCTCAGCCGGAGGTAACAGGCCAGCCCCGAATGCTGAAGAGGAGATCAACGGGGGGTGGAGGAGGGATGAAAGAAAACAACCTTCAAAAGAATATGCCCTGCTTTTTTTTTTTTTTTGTTTCCTTTTTCTTTTATTTTTTTTTTATTGAGGGGAAAGGTACTGAGTTGGGGAAGACTTCTAATGAGCCTTCTTCTGGGAAAGCTCTTCTTTTGCACCAAGTCCAGAAATGCCTTTGCTTGGTAGATATATACGTGTGTGTTTGTACGTGTGGTGGTATAGATCACAGAATCAGGGAATCGTTTTGGTTAGAAGAGACCTTTCGGATCACAGAATTCAGCCTTTCCCAGGGCACCACTGGTCCATGGCCCTCAGCACCACAGCTCCATGGCTTGGAAACTCTTCCAGGGGTCACGGGGACTCCACCCCTGCCCTGGGCAGCCTGGGACAGCCCTGGACAGCCCTGCAGGGGAAGAAATT
>JANIJG010010127.1:340-15646 GCA_024611175.1 Megaceryle torquata | reverse complement strand
GGAGCTTTTTATTTACTATTTTGTCTTTTCCTTCCTCGCATGCAGCAGGGTGGAGGCGGCTGGGGGGGGGAGCTGCGGGGGGGGGCTAGGGGGGATTTGCAGTTGTTCTAGTTTACCTCCCACCCTCTTTCTGTCCTGCGGTGGGATGAGCACGTGTGATCTACCCCTGTGAGCTCTTGGTGTGCTGCAAAATCATTTCCCAGGCAAGAAATCTCGCAGGAAGAATGACAATGATCTTGTGGACTAAGCCCATGTTGGCTCAATTCACACCTAGAGTGAAGAGTGAGATTGGCACCCGGGTGCTGTGCCCTGCTGCTCCCGGCTCTGCTCTTCCTCACCCAGCTTTGCAGGAGGTTCTTGTCAACCCAAACCCCGCCAGCCGCAGGGGAAGCGCTGCTGGCAGCTCCTCTTGGCATATCCCCCCTCCTTGAGGAGCGCATTAAACCCCCCGCCCTCTCCAGAAGGTTGCAATCAGGGGCTTGGCCAGCCCGGTTATGGGTCACTGGCCAGGTCAGCCCCGGCTGCGGGCTCTGCCTGCCTCACTGCAGCAGGGTCCGAGGGCAGGCAAAGCAAACACACCGGGGAGCTCCAGCCAGGAGCGATTCCTGACCTCGCCGGCCCCGAGCATCCGCGGAGGTGGGGGTTTCCTGCAGGCTGCTGGCGTGGGGGATGTTTTGGTGGCTGCCTGCGTGTGGCGAGCGGAGCACAAAGCCCCCCGAGATGGCTGAACAAAACGATGCCACCTTCAAGGCGGATCCATCTCATTTTAAAATTTTTTTTTATTTACTTTTTTTTTACATCTTGTGGTTGGAGCCGTCGTCCCTCTGCTGCTCTAGCACCGTGTCCAATGCGTGCGCCCACCAGGCAGCTCCACCACGGCCCGTGGCATTCACCAGTCAATCAGCATTAGGCCGGTCACGGCGTCCCGAGCTCTCCTCGTTTTTAGGGTGGGTGGGAGCAGGCGAGGACGATGGGAGGGACACACAAGTGTTTGTACCACCCTCGACTCTTCCACCGCTGTGTTTTCCTCTATCCCCCTTCAGTGGGAGATGACACAGGCAGAGCCCTGCGGGACTGTTAATTGGTACCAGACCCTTTAACACCCCCACTGATGCACAGGGTGGCCCTCGGCTGTATTTTGGGCTGAAATCACAAGTTTTGTGACCAGGGTCAGCCAGCTGGAGATGTGGGGTGTTGGCATCTTCCAGGGCTGCGGTTGGGAGACGTCCCCGTCCTCCTCCCGCTGACTCACCCCTGCTCGCTTCTGCAGCCGCCTTTTAAATGCCGCTGTTGCTCTGGGCTCTGCTTTGAGGGAGGGTGAATTCCCAGGGTGAAACCAAATTGCGGAGCTCAGAGGTTAATGGCTAAACCCAGGGTACCTCAGCAACATCCCAAATACCTCCCCTGAGACCACAACTGCCGTGAGTCAACCCGCTGCTGTGGGATCCTGAGTCAGACCTGCGCCTGTGGGCTAAAGGGTGGAAAGCTCTGGGATGCTCCACTCCTGCCTGCCCTGCGTCGGGAAGCCTCCCGTGGTGCGTACGTGTGGTGCTTGCAACCCCGTCCTTCACTGAGCAGGAATTAGCACGAGGGAGGGCAAAGAACGGCAAAAATAATCACCAGGAGGAGTTCAAAGCAGATGCTGCCCTTTCCCCCCCCAGCCCTTATTTCCCCCAGGTTTTCGCTGAAAATTTCTGTCTCCAAAGCCTGTTTGTGACTGTTCCAGTGAACGTTGGCAAAGCGCGTCAAGGGATGTGAAAAGACGTTGAAACTCGGGTGCCAAAATCCACGTCAGCTGGTGGAGGAGCAGAGGAGCTGGCGCTGGGTGAGGAAAGCGCTTGCAGGGTGCTGCTTCGAGGAAGGATTAGACCTACCAGGTGTATTAATCTCTGACCTTCCCAGAAGCATCCCAAATTGTTTCAACACATTTCAATTACTCGACTGTGCTGCCCAGAACTGCTCTGCGTTCAGCTGCTGCTTCAGCTTTTGGGTAGCTCTTGTTGGGGGGGGGGAGTTTGTATTAGGTGTCAAGGAAGCAGATGGAGACTCAGTCTGGGAAGGTGCACGGGGGCTAAGGGCAGAGCTCAGAAGAACAGGGTCCTGTCCAGGCAGGGTACAAAGGGTCCCTGGCTGGAGGGAGGCATTGCCCGGGCTGGGCTCCGTCAGCCTCACAGCCTGTGCCCAAGCTGAGTGCGTTGCAGGTGACGTGGGGCAGGGCTGGGAGGGCTTTGGGATCCACCATCCAAGAGGGTCCTGATGCTGCTTGGCTGTGGGGTGAAGCCCCCTCCTGCCAAAAGCAAAGCTGGGCATGGAGAGAGTTTAAAAACTCATCAGCCACGGGCCTGACAAGTGCTGAGAGCGACCCCTTCCAGGCAGGCGTGGGGCAGGAGGGAGCAGACGTGGCGTGGGCTTGCAGTGAAGGTTTCCTGGGGTGGTAAAATGCTAAACATTCTCTCTTAGAGCAAAATCCTCCAACTGGAGGCTCTGAAATGCTGCAAAAGCAAATGCTGCACACAGTGTGCAAATTCCACACTGCAAGTGAGTGGGACTTTGCCCGTTGGGAAGTTAAATCCCTTCTGAAAATGGGACTTGGGTATTTCTTAGAGCCTGCTTAGAATTTTCCCTTTATTCTCCCTTTCTGAGCTGGTCATTTGCTCTGTCTTATGGCGAATGTGGCTGCTCTTGCTGGGGTAGGTAGGGATGTTTTCCCTTGGCTCTGCTGAAGGTATTTGAAGGTCTGCTCCTATTAATTTGTAGCTCTTCTATCCCTTGGGAAGATGTGGCTCCTCTGCCCTCGCTCTGTTTACACGTGCCCACCAGCTCACATCTGCTGTCCAAGGAACAGAGAGGAGCAGAGGGTGGGGGTTTGGCTGAGAAGGGCTCAGCACTGAGCCTGTCTTCTCCATTGGGTTGTCCTGGGCCATCTCACCCATCAATTCCACCAGACATCAGTAAGCTGTGTGAACTCTCCTAAGGGACATCAGCAGCATCTAGGTAGAAACTCCAAAGAAAAACCCTGAAGAGGTTGACCCAGGAGCAAAAAAAAGAAAAAAAACCCAAACCCACAAACTTTTAGACCTTTTTTTTGGCTGTGGGTGAGCATTTGAGAGCAATGAGGACAGAGCCCATCAGAGACTTTTGGGGTGGAGATGCTGCTTGAGCCCTGTCATCCCTCGTGGCTGCCAGGGGTGGCGTTTTTAATTTATTTTAATGAGCTAGAAGTATTACACAGAAATGTGAAGCCTGTGGGTGCAGGAGGAGCCCATGGGTGGCTGAGGAGGCTGCAAAGAGATCCCAGCACCCGTCGATTAATTAACATCTCAAACCCGTGCACAGTCCAGTTTGCCTTGGCTAAAACCAGTGTGAGAAACTTTCTCGCAGGGTTTCTGCGTCGTCCGGGCTGAAGTGTTGTCATCTGAGGCTGCTTTGCATGACAATGCTTTGGGCTCTAATTATGCACAAGGATGTTAATAGGCACAGAGCGGGCTGGGTCTCCATGGGAAAGCTCTTCTGTTTGTGAGGGGAGGGGGAGAGGAGAGAAAGAAAATCCACCCAAACAAAATAAACCATGACAGTTTGGGAAAGGAGGAGGATTGGGGGTGAGGAGAGGGAAGGGGAGGCAGCAGAGGGGTTGAGGAAGACAAGTATGAAGTTAATAAGGCTCAATTTGGCTTTTTCATTGGGTGTTTTTCCTCCGTGGTAGGAGATGTGCCTGTGCTGGGCTTCAGCATCTCCTGATGCTCACAGGACTGAAATCCCTTCTGCAGGGCTTGTGGTATCTGCAGTGATCTTGGCCAAAAATCGTCTCCCTCCAATCTCCAAGTGTTGAGTGAGAGTTGTTCTTGCAGGGCTGTGCAGCTGGATCTCGGGGTGGGGGGCAACTGAGGCACGGAAGAGCTCAGATTTGCCTGGGTGCCAGAGGGGTGTGTGGGAAGGTTTGGGGGACCCAGTTTCCTTTTCCTGTGTTCCCAGTGTTTTGCACTCCAGCACTCGCTTGTCCTTGTATTACTGCTCTAGCAGAGCGACAAGGAGCAGTTGCTCTTACTGCTGAAGAAAAGGCAGCTGGAAATGTTGAGTTTCACCCCCTGCTGCATTCAGAGGCTGATCTTCCCAAGGGCAATTGGGTTCTTTTCCAAGATACCCTGTTGGCTTTTCCTTCCTATGTTTGTGAAGAGCATTTTGCAAAGAGTGGGATATGGGAGGAGGGTAATGTCCTCTGTTGTGTCCTCCTGGGTCTGCTTGGCATCATTTTCCCATTTTCTCACCTGCTTTGAGAAGGTTGAGGTGGCTCCGGAATGGGGAATGTTTGAAACTAGTCCTGACTGGAGCTGAGATTGGGTTTCCAGGTCCATAAAGTGACAGAGATGGTGACTGTGAGAGTGTCAGCCCATCTAAGGCAGGAAGGAACGGGACCTAGGACACCAGGGTCTGTCACAGACTCATGGTAGGACAGGACAGGGCTTGAAGCCTTATGTTTGGCATCTTCAAGAAAGCAGACAAAATTCCTGGCTCTCTGAAGAGCTGCAGAAGGTGCTTGCTGACCACAGCACCTGACACCTGGGCTGGCTTGGGAGAAAATAGATGGCAGGCGCATGGCTGGAGGCCATGAAGTGTGTGGGGATGTTATTAACCCTCCCTGAAATGCTCTCAGTGCAGGCGAAGAGCATTAAAGAGCCAGGTGCGAGAGTCTAAGGAGCTGAAACCTTCTGCTCTCCGTTGGGGTTGGTGGAGTCATCTGGTTTTAATGGTACTGGTATCGCCCGCTCTGGAGCTTACAATGGGGGATGTATTTTTAATGTGCAGCTCATGGAGATTACTATGTTGGGGTTTTTTTTCTAACCTCCTTGTGTGCCCTGCAAGTCCTGGGTGAGGACAGTCCCCACCCAGCCCTCACCAGCAGCTGCCACAGGAGAAAACACAGCTGAGAAACACCTTGGCTGCTTTTGCCTAGATCAGACCTTGGGCTCAGCAACCTTCTGCTGTGAGTGGCAGGGCTGGCCCAGGCTTCCTCTGCCAGGACAGGACTCTGTGGGCATTTCTCTGTGTCAAAGGGCTCCTCATGGGGAGCAGAACAAGTGCTGGATCTGGAGGCTTTCCCCTGCTTTGTTGTGAAGGTATCTGACCCCGCTTTGATGTGAAGGTATCTGACCCTGCTTTGATGTGAAGGTATCTCACCCTGTTTGACACACAGGGTTGGTTTTCTGTGTCATTCAGTGTGAAGTGTGATCTCCTGACGCTGTCAACGCTGATCCTGCTTGTGAGACATCTCATCAGGGGGAGGTGCTGGAGTGATGGGATGGCCCAGGTGCTAGGGCAGGTATCTCCTGTGGGGATGACATCCAGCTGCCCATCCTCACCTAGCTGAGACCAGTAGGATCTGCGGGGCTGGGAGTGACTTTGGACCCTCAACTCTTCCTCGTGCCATCGTAGGGATGCTGGGCTGCGAGGGGCCACCTGCTTCCTTGCAGTTGCTCTCCTGCTTTCCCTGTACCATTGTCTGATCCTTCCCCCCGCTGGACTCAGTGTGTGCCAGTGCTAATGAGCTCCATTGCTCCCCCTTGTCTTACATCACCCAAAGGAAAATCAGAGCCTGGTTTGCTCCAAATAGTTGGAGTTTAGAGGAGGAGGACGTAAACATCCAGGGTGGAAAAATAATCAATCTGCGAATGAAAAACTCTGGGTTCTACCCTGAGAAAAGGAGGATAGACAGACTGACAGACCTGATGACATAGCCAGCTCCAAAGCACCCTGGCCCCACAGTGCGGAGAGATGCCTTATTGTTTGATCTGGCTGTGAGACAGATTAGCAGCCCCAGGTGGAAAGTCATAATCTGCATTTAAATGGGCCGGTTATAAAAGGTAGGGAGCCCAGGAGCCCGAAGCATTATGCTGTGTCTTTAGGACTCCGTAATCTCTCTTTATTTTCTCTGCAGTCTGACCTGGGGGCACAGTTTCTAATTACCAGGTCACCCTGCTAATATTGTCATTTCCAGCCAGTGGGTGTGAAACCATAGCAACGCCACATTTGCTTCCAAGTTTCTAGAGGAATAAAATTTGCCTTTTAATCACAGAAAATGACTGGGTGTCTCCCCACCCCCAGTTTACTCCTCACTAATGCAATTCACCATGGGGGGGTGGGTTTTAAAGGTATTTGAGATGGGACCGTTTTGAAGATTCATCTCGTGGCTGTGGGTAAAGAGAAGGGACCAAAGTCTTGGTCTGTGAGGTTGTAGGCTCCGCGTGGAGTGCTTTGGATGCCAGAGGTTGCCTAAATGCACGTGCTTGGCTCTTTCTTCATAGTAGATTTTCTAACTTGAAAAAGTTGCAAGGGAGCTGGTGAAAGAGGGAGAAGAGGGTGTTGGATGCAGCTGAGTTACAGGAATGTAACCCACCATCTCACCCCAGGGATGTCCACGTGTACCTGGTTACCTTGTCTCAGTCGGGAGGTGACCACTAGGATAGTGGCTTCAACTCATGGATTTCACCTCCCAGCTTGGTGAAAAGCTTATGGAGAAGCTCATGGTGCGGTGAGCACGTCCTATGCTCCGTGGTGTGGTGGCATTGGGTCGTCATCCCTCGTGCAGCTCTGGTAGCTTGGGGCTTCAAAGTTCACATCTTCCTCTCCCTCATCCTCACCGTAACTGTAAATTCAAAGGTTTGTTGAGACAGAGTTTCGTCCCCTTGGAGCAGTTGATACAAACTTAGCTGGATGAATCCAAAGAGCTTCAAGACGTGGGGAGGCTGGTTTCCAGTTCCCAAGAGCTGGGCTGGCAGCCTGGTGAAAATCTGCCCCAGGGCTGGGCTTGAAACTCTGTCCCTCGGGCTTTCCTCCTGGCTCTGCACGATACTTTTACCAGGTTTCAAAAGCAGTTTCTAACTCAAAGTGAGTCAGACGTGAACTGGAATCACATTGTAAGGTGATTTTCCAGCTGACAGGAGTAGGTTAATTGTAAACTGTCTACTGAAGCTTTAAAACTCCTGTCCAGCCTTATTATTAGCAGTTTAAAATTTATGGAGTGAGACTTTGCTTGGTGATAGTTGGTTTGTGCCCAGACAACGTGTGTAATTAATCCCCACATTGGGGGGGAGGAAAAATCAAATATAAAGCTATTTTATTTTATTTTTTTTCCCCCCTCTGACACATCTTGGGGCATGCAGAGGATCTGGGAGGGCTGCTGGGCAGAAACGCTGTCCCACCCACCCACGTTGAGCGGGAGGACCACATCCGAGCCATCTCCTCGCACCAAGGGTTAAATCCTTTCCAGGAGTGAAACACTTCACTTTGTGTCAAAGGAAACTCCGTGCTGGGGACTAAAGTGGTCCCCTGAAATGCTGAGAAGTTGAACTGTAGATCTGGACTCTGCAGATTCCAGTGGGATTTTTGAGGAGGATGCTGGAGGTGCCACCAGCTCCAGGGGTTGGAGCTGACCTGCTGCGGGGCAAAGGATGGAGCCCAGTTGCCCCCATGCTGGTCGCTCACACCGGTACCTCTGCAGCTCCGACTCCACATGGGTGCTTTCTGCACGTGGCCGTATCGCGACGGCCACGCGTTGTTCAGCCTGTGGCTTTCCTCGAGTTGGAGCTACGACCTTGTTAAAGTTTTACTTCTTTCCAGGCTGAATAGCTGCGTCTGTCTGGCTCGGGCAGCCCTTGGACCCGGTCGCGCCTCTCCCTGTCGTGCCGAAAGAGCCGTGTTATTGCGTCTCCGCTCCCGGAGCGCTGCGGTTTCAGCGCTCGTAAGCTGCACAGACCCGGCTCTCAGACTTTCTCCCTGTAAAATGTTTTAGTTGCTGAAAACTGAGAGCAGCTCCCAGGCAGGTAATTAATTAGAAATGTGAATTTGGAGGCTTGTTTCCCTTCCCTTCGTATAGTTGCTGTTATTTCTTATTTCAAGCGCTTTTTATTGAGCCTCTTATAAACATGACTCTGTTTTAATGAAGAAAGCTCTCCCCTCCCTGGCTCTACAAACGTGGCTCAGAGCTCAGTTGATGCTCTCGGTCTCTACGCTCACGCATGCACACGCAGACAGGAACACGCAGACACGCGCATTAAACTGGAATTTCACAGCCGCAGGGTCGGCTGAGCAGCTCTGATCCAGCTCCCCGCGCGTGGGCCAAGCTCCTGTTGACTTCAATAGAGTCCTGCCTGTTTTACGAGCCTTGGGAGCGCAGCCCTGAGCAGGGGCTGCTTGTATAACAGCTATTGCCTGATTAGTATTTGTATTACAATAGCACTTCAGGACCCCGATTGCGGCTCAGCGCCCCATTAGAGTAGTCCTTGTACAAACACGTAGTAAAGAGGTGGGCTCTGGCCCAAGGAGGTAACAATCGAGGGCTTTATGGCCCCCGAGGCACCTTAGGATCAGTTATTTATATTACAGTAGCACTTACGGCATGTCTGTGCCCGCACTGATGCGAGGGGCTGTGGTGTCTGCGGCTTGTTCCTGGCAATTCTGGGGTCTACTGGACAGGCAATGGGCTTTGCTGCTGGAACCATGCACGGCTGCTCAGTAATGACCTGGTTCTGCTCCAGAGAGGTTAATTCTGCCGTGGAGGTAGCTTTAGCTTTCCCCTCCTCAGGCAGGTTGCTGGGGGATCAGGAGGGATCTTCAGGAGCCTTTTCCTCCCCTCCCTCACATGTTGGTAGCATGGTGCTGGGTGTGATGGGTGCTGCACAACTGCTTCCTCTGGCCTCATCCATCTGCCCTGGTGCTGCAAACCCAAGGCATGTGGGTGCAGGACGGCCCTTGCAGGTGGTGGGTGCAGCCCCAGGAGGGGCAGTGGAGGGGACAGCAGTGGCTGGGTGACCTGCGTCCTCAGCACCCACTGCCCAAGCAGGGAGCTGCTCGACTCCTGTCTGCACCCGCATGCCCTGCCATTGTCATTCTGGTTGTGAAAAGCAGGAGGTTTGTGCTGGAGATGCTCAATGCTTTTCTCAGTATCCTACCTGTTTCCTCGGACCCGTTTGTGCCTTGTGTCTCTAAGCTCTCCTCTCTCCACACCTTCTCCAGAGGGGTTTATCTTTACAGCATCAGATCCAAGCATCGTGGTCAGATTTTGCCAGTGTCAGCAGAGAAGGGGGGGGTGGGATGTTTGTCCCCCCTTCCTTACCCACCTCTCCTGGGTTGGCAGCAATTCCCTGCCAGGAGCTGGAGAGCCCCAGCTGCTGAGCATGGTCTGTAATGCTGAGAAGTTGGGGGAAGCCCAGCTTGCTCTTTTCCCTTTGCCGCCTAAAATCCCCATCTCGTTTAACCACCTGACTCCTGGAACCAGGCCCTGGAAAAAAAAAAAAAAAAAAAAGGAAAGCAAAACCCCAGCGAATCTGGGCTGCGTCGCAGCGCGCCCAGCTCCGCCGTGATCTATCGCTGCCGTACGTCCCGACGGCTGCAGCTGGGCAGGAGCCGCAGCCGATCCCAGGATCCCGGCGCACAGCTGGCTGCGGTCCTGCCTTCCCTCTTGGAGAAAGCCCCGGCTTTAATACGATGTCAACACGAACAGCTGGCTGAGGAAATGCAAATCCAAGCTCCGGTCCTGAGCGGCTGAGGCGGTGGCCAGCGGCCGGCTTGTTGAGCTGTGGGTGGCTGTAGCCAGCTGGGCAAAGAGCCCGGCACAATGGGGTGTTACGGGGACCCGGGCAGAGATGAGGAGCTGCCATGGGGCTTCCTAGGGCTGCTTTGAAACTTCCTCCCTATCTTGTTGTTGTTGTTTTTTAAATATTGCTTATTTTTTCTGAACTGCTGAAAACAAACTCATCGCTCAGCCAAAATACGGTGCTGCAGAAGGGAAAGCGGCTGGGTGTGTGGCTCGGCCTCACTCTGCCCACCTCCATCCCAACCCTGTGGCTTTCAGCAGAAGCTGGGGGGGGGGGGTGTTCCACCAATGCCCCCCGCCCTGCCCTGCCCACAGCACGCCCCGACCCGCCGTGCAGCATTGTCCTCGGTGCACATCTGTCCCTGCACCCGTGCTTATCTGCTGCGGCTCAAACCTGCCCTGCAGCATTGTAAGAGTTCCCTTGAATTCATTTATTTTTTTTTTTCCTCCCCACCCCTCCTGCTCTGCTTTCTAGCACAAAATGCCCTGAAGCTTTGCAGCTTCTCCAGCATTTTTCTCTCTTTCTCTCCGTCCCAGTCAGCTCCCCTGGAGTGGGGCAGAACCCTGGCAGTGGGTGGGCAGGAAGTTCCGAGCTGCCTGGGGACCTGCGTCCAGCTTGGCTTTCCCGAGTGGAGGCCAAGAGCATTAAAGCCCACACCATAAGTAAACAGTGCAGAAATTATAGGTCCAGGGTTGGGTCATGAGCTTTGCTCTTTTGGTTTCTTGCAAGGAAGAGATCCCTGGGATGCTTCCGGGGGAAGAGAGAAAGGAACCAAACATGCTGTGTTGGGACAGAAATGTCACCGTGGACCCCAAGAGCAGCTGGGGCTGGGCTGGGACTCATCACAGCTCTACCTGCTTGGGGTCATCCCTGCTCCCACCTTCCCCTTCTCACTGCACCCAGTGCAAACGGGGAAGGATGCGAAGGATCCCTCCCAGCCTCTACCCCTGGAGAGGCAACCAGGCAAAAGCTGTTCCATTTTTGGAAGGCTTTTCAGCTTGTTTCTGGGTAACAACCCAAGCCACCCAGATGAGCATCAGAAAGCCGTGCAGTGGTTCAGCGGGTTGTTGGGCTGCAGCCGGCTGTGCTCTCAGCACTGCCGTGCCAGGCCTGCCAAGCTCTTGCTGGGGCTCCCTGGTGCTTCCTCACCGTAACACCATGAGCTGCGTTCGTCCTCCTCCCCAGAGGAGCAGCAAAGCCAAAACTTGCAGTGGGCAAAGTCCGATCGGGGCGGGGGAAACCCACCACGCGCTGCGGGGGACTGGCTGGGAGCGAAGCGTTCCCACCGGCCGCGGTGGCCGATTGCACAGGTAAATAGTGACACTGACCCGAGCTAATGCACAAAGTAAATGAATCCCTTTCAGTTAATTGGCTTAAGTGTTACTTGTAGTCAGAGTAAATATTTTACGACGGTGGGGAGGCTTTGCAGGGCAGCCCTGGGCTCTTTGTGCTCCGTGCCAGGGCTGCAGCCGGTGATGTCCTTGCCCCGTGGTGAGCCCGGCTGCTCTGGGGTGCGGGTCTTGCTTCCGCACTTGGACAGTGACAGAGGCTGGAGGGAATCAACTGCTGGCAAAGTGATGTTTGGTCGCGTGGGTCTCAAAAGGTTTTTGAACGTAGCTCCCCCCGCATTGGGCCATGTCCTGCGATGTGCTGGGCTCGTGGTGTGGGGCTGCCATGTACGAACTGCCTCTTCCCCAACAAGTCTGGGGCAAGTTAAGGTGTCTTTGCAGAGGTTTTCATACATGAATAACTGTGCCCTGGGAGGGGAGGGGACCCACATGGACTCCTGCCATCCCCAGCAGCCATGCCAGCAGTGGGTGCGCCCCACTCAGAGTCAGAAACCAGTGGGCAGAGGACTGGTGATGCTGCAGGTTAAGGTGGCAAAAGCTGTGGGCTGGACTGGCTTGGGGCACTGCGAGCTGCTCTGAGGAGCAGGGAGGTCCCAGACCATGTAAGCTTGGAGCAGTGACTTATCTGGGCTGGGGTTGATTGGAAAAGCAGTAACCGGCTGGACAGGGGGTGTCTTTCCTCACTGGGGTGCCTGCGCTGTGTCTTGGGGGCTGGAGGAGAGCAGGGCTCAGGGACAAGTGGTGACATGACTCTGAGGATGACACGTGTGCTTCAGGGAGATTTCAGCTGTTTCTGAGACAACTTCAGGAGTTTTCCAAGAGTGACTTGAAAACCCAAACCCCCTTGACAGCTCTTTTCCCCCTAGCTCACACTCAGCATCTTTCCAAACCAGTGGTTTGGTGACAATGGTGTGAGGCAGTGTGGTGATGGTTAGAGTTCAGTTGTCACCTCTGGAGTTTACACCCTAAGTTGTCACCTGCATGAGTGTGGTTTTGTCCATCTCCAGAGTCCCCTTGCTTCCCTCACATCCTGCCAGGGCTTCCTTTGCTCAGGGGTCTCCGCTGCACTCATGACCTGCACTGATAAAAGTAGGGGGGGAAAAAAACCACACAGCACCCCAAGTATGAAGCCAAAACCATCCCAAGGCTTCAGTGTAGCCCTGCTGTTAATAAATCAGACACGGGTGGGGTGTTTTAATACAATGTATATTTATTGCAAACAATAATATACAAAACAAAAAACCAAACAAACAAAAAAAAAGGTAAGTTTCACAAAGAGAAGGATCTTGCAAACAAACCAAACTTACCTAGAGACAAAATATGATTTAAATGACAGGTCTTTTAAGTTACAGAAATACTTTAAAAAGATCTGCTTTTATACAGAAATAGAAAGATGCCATATTATAAGAGTGCTTTAAGATTTTTTTTTTAATTTTCTCCTACTTAATCCCTAAAAAAAGTTAACAAATATATCTTTTTTTTTTTTAAATAAAAAAAAAAGTTTTGCTGTCTTTTTTAAAAAGCAATCCTTAACTGTTCAGCCACAGCTTCACCAAAGTCAGTGTCCCCACCTCAAGCCAGTTTTGGGGGTGGGAGGCTAAAAACGATGCCGCCCCCGTGGCACGGCCGGGGCGTTGGGTCTCGTCCTTGCACGAGCTTGTGTGTCCCAGAGAGCTGAGGCAGAAAACAAGGCAAATGATTCAGTGATACGCTACATTTGCAATCTTTAGTTTGTACAAATTATTATTTTTTTTTTCCAGTTTATCCTTAAGACAAGAGAAGGAAAAAAAAAAGGAAGAGCACAAGTTTGTACAAACCCAGGACACAGATTTCAAAAAGAATAATTATTATAATAATAATAATAAAAAAAAGAATTAAAGAGATAAATAAAGGACTGGTTACAGTTTAGACCATAATTTAACAGGCACGGTTACCTTCCAAATAATGCTCTGACAAATGCAATCGCTTTGGAAAGGGCTTAAAATAGAAGGGAGATTGGAAAAAAAAAAAGTTGTGATTAAAAAAACTGCTCTTCTGACAAAATAAATAATTTAAAGTATCCGTGATGTCCCGCAAACAGAGGGGATGGGTTTTGCATCAGGCCTGGGGTGGTTGGAGCAGGTCAAGCTCAGCCCCCCCCAGCCCCAGGGCCAGGCAGAGCTGGGGATAAGTGATTATCACAGGGCTGCTTTAAGGCTTCTCAACAGCACTTTTTGCTGGATTTTAATGATTTTTTGTTTTCCACTAAAAAAATTTTCTTAAGGCTCAGGGCTATTAAAAAATAAAGTTAAAAATCTCCTGCTGGCTGGTTTTGCTATTAGTTAGAAAAATAAAAGCCTCTCCCGTGCTCGTCCCCGTGCAGTCTCAGCTCACGTCTCCCGCGCTGCGGAGCTGACCATGGCTCAGCCGGACTCTGGCACAATGCAGAGCGCTGGTCCCAGTTCAAAGCACGCTGTTTTGCCTTTTCAGTTTTAGTTTTTAGAGGGGAAAAAAAAAAAAAAGACACTTATCTATACAAAAATACCTCTGACTGCAAGAAAACCTAGGGCTGCTCCACTAAGTGTCATTTTTTTTTTTTTAGCTGTTGGAAAAATAAGAGCATTTTAAAAAATCTCTAAAAAATATGTATAAATCCCCTCAAATTGGTAACGAATCATACACAGTACATACTAAAAAATATTTAAAATAGAGAATATTCCTCACAGAGGACTCTGAGTTTTCTCCTTCCCCCTCCCCCACCCCCCCATTTTTACTTTTTAATTACTGCTAAAAAAAAAAATCATTACAAAAGTCCAGAGAACAGGACAGCTGAGCTGGTTGGTTAGAAATGTCATCTCCACACCGCGCCCTGGAAGCAGAGTTAAAAGTCCAGTCCTTGTAAAGTCTGTACCGAGTTTCGCCGGGTCTCGGAGCGGTCTGGCCGCTTCCTGGAGGATGCTGTAGTGCAGAAGGCTCGAGGTTCTCTCTCCTCCCCACCAGCTTGAACGTCTTTTCTTAATTATTATTTTAATTTCAAAGAAAGAAAAAGTCTGAGGAAGTTCTCGGTGGTGGTTCTCGCTTCTTCCATGCTTTTTTGATCATTTTATTTTGTTTGGATGTTCATTGCCGCCGGTTTTAAATGGCTTTTAAGGTCTGGTGAGCTGTGTGTAGACGGGCTGTTCCCAGTGCTGTGGGCTGTGGGTCTGGGGGATGGAGGGGACCCCAGAAGTGTCTGCAATGGGGGTGTACATGGGGCGCTGCGTGGGGTTCATGTAGGTGAAGGTGGAGTAGAGGCTGCTGCTCTGGCCAGCAGCGTGGCTGTAGTAGGAGCTGGAGTTCTGGTGGTCTGTGTAGTCGTACTGGGAGCGGGTGATGGTGGGGTAGGAGGAGCTGTAGTGCTGGAGGTTGAAAGAGCTGTAGTTGATCTGCTGCGGAGAGTGCTGCTGCTGCTCGCTGTAGTGGCTGGGGCTGAGCTGCTCCGTCTTGATGTGTGTCCTCTGCTGTGCCTGGCCCTGCTCGCCGCTCAGCGCCGGCAGCCCGTGCTGCGGCTGCGCCGGTGGCGGCGGCTGCGCCTGCTGCTTGGACATCCAGACGTGGCCGGCCCCGGCTTGTGACCCCGACGTGCTGCTGATGCCATAGCTGCCGGTGTAGGTGACCTGACCGGGCTGCCCGTGGGTGGCCGGGACCCCCGGGTGGCCGTTAGGGGGGAGGTACTGATCGAACTCGTTGACGTCAAAGGTCTCGATGTTGGAGATGACGTCGCTGCTGAGCTCGCCAATGTCCACGTCTCGGAAGTCGATGTGGGGCGGCTGCCGGCCGCCTTCTTGCAGAGGGCGGCCCTCCCGCTTCAGGTCCTGCTTGCCCGGCTGCGCGTCCGTCTTGGGGGTGGTGGGGGGCGTGGGGGGGCCCTGCGATTGCCCTGGGGGAGGGAGGAAAAGAACACGGGCATGAAGGGGGTGTCGCTCCCGTGGCTCCCCGATAACACCGTTAATGGTTAACCCACGGCCGGAGAACAGCGCGTCGCTTCTGCAAGCGGTCGCGTAGGGTAACACAAACATCTCCAGGTGCGAGGAACACAGACACGAGCGCTATCAGCGCCCGTCTATCGCGCCCAACCTTCAGATACGAGCTGCGAGAGTGGGCCCGTCTTTTGCTTTATTATTTTTACAAAGCAGGGGTTCACGTTTCTTATGGGGGGCTTCAGGAGCTGGCAAATGCGGGAAAGTGTTTGTGTGCCCAGCTTGGGAGCAGCTCTGCCCTGCTCCTGGTGAACTATCCTCTTCTCCCTGTGTTTCTGGGTGGGTCTCCTCTCTTAACCAACCCCCCTCCACCCCTTTACCCAATTCCAGTTTCAGCCTGGTCTGGGACACAACTTTTCCTTCGGTAGT